>JAECWN010000325.1:2240000-2490833 GCA_018150725.1 Drosophila quadrilineata
ATATTCGGAGGCAATAAATAAAGATTTTTTAAGCTCATGTTTTATAAATTCATTTATTGCATATACCCGCTGCTTGGTCAAATTTAGCTAGGGTATTTAAAACCATCAGCCAGCAGCTTGAAATGCACTTTGTTTTTCACACATTGGCCTAACTGATTAACTTTCGAGTGTGTGTGTGTGTGTATGTGTGTGTGTGTGTGACTATAAAAACAACAACAATGCGCACACTATCGTGGATAAACACACACACACACACACACACACACACACACACACACACACACACACACACATACATACATACATACATAGTGCGAAAAGAGAAGAGAGTTGGAGAGTGGAGGAGAGAAATGCCAGACAGCGTTGTGCAAACAATGCACAAAACATCGACTCGTCTTTCTGTGTGTGTGTGTGTGCGAGTGTGTGTGTGTGTGTGTATGTGTGATAGACAGGCGTAAAGTTAATTAAACAATAAATACATATAGACATATAGACATACAAATGTATACACCCACACAGAGAAGCACGCGTTAAAAATGGCGAAAAAGTCCACACAAACACACATAACACTGTGAACGGAACTTGGCAGCTTGGCGTGAAATTCAACACACCATACATATGCATATACATATATACATATACATATATACTATATACAGACATATATGAATGTAGTTGTTGCTGTTGCGCTGTAATTGAGCAATTGCTTTGGCTTGTTGATGTTGGTTGGCTGTTGGCCTTTTAACCAGCTGCAATTTCTGCTGCTGCTGCTGTTGCTGCTGCTGCTTCTGCTGGCATGACGCTGAAAAGTAGGCAACACTTTCGGTGCAGCCCCAAGTACACAACAAGTATACGCCATGTGTGCACTTGTCTATATATGTATGTATCTATATCTATGGAGTTGCTTTAAACAGTAGCAAAATAATATAAATAAAAATCCAAACTATTGCCTTAGTAGCTATCCTTCTGCGACCAGGTAATCGAGTCCAATTCAGATAATTGTTAAAGTGGCAAATAATGGAAGATTAATAATTAAAAATATACATATATGTTTAAAATAAATAATTATTTAACAAAAATAATTACAATGTAAAAAAATTGATATAATAAGATAAACTAACAATTGAAAATAATAAAATTAGATTTTTTCGAAAAAAAATATTTCATTAATTAAAAAAATAATACGAATTTTTACGATTCACTTTTAGAAATTTAATACAAGTAGATAAAAGGTTTTTTGAAAGATTCCATATCTTATTATTGGAAATGAAAAACTTAATATCAAGAGAGAGGCGAGGAGAGATAAAATATAACTATTTGTAGCTTGTCAAAAGTCAAAGCTGAGCACACTTTTTTATCTCTCTTAATATATGATGCCAATTCATGTACATATATATTGAGAGTGAGTGATATATACACGAATTTAGAGATATATCTATATTTACAGTTACGTTTATTCGTGGTATATCTATGATAAACGCGGTCAACTGAGTTCGATGTTGAAGTTTGTGGAAACTTTTGCCGAAAATACTTTGCGACAATGAGACAGTCTACACAACTGTCGCTTCCTCTCCTTTCCCCCTATGTGTATTACACTTGCAACACATCTTTTCAACCTCCTCTCTCTACCTCTCCCCTCTCTCAATCTCTCTCTCGCTCACTCACTCTCTCTCACTCTTTCTCTCTCTCTCTTGCCACTTTCTCTTGAGTCTCCTCTGAGTCTCTGAAGCGCTGTGTCTCACTGTGTGTATTTGTGTCTCTTTATGCTTCTGGCTTTATATCTTTTGGCTATGTAAATGCTGCGATTCTTATCCAATCGTAAATGTAGCTATGTCTCTCTCTCTCTTTCTCTTTCTCTCTCTTTCTTTCTCTCCTTCTCTTAGTGTATGAGTGTGTGCGTGTGTATAAAGTGTGTTTGGCTTGACACCCCACATGGGACACCCACACACATACACACACAAATAAAGAGACAGAGAGAAGAGAGAGAGAGAGAGAGAGAAAGAGAGAGAGAGAGAGAGAGAGATAGAGAGACTTCTCTATGAAGTCTGTGTTTACATAAGGCTAGACATTTATTATGGCGCTTTTGTTGCCCTCTTCTTCCTCCCTCCCTCTCTATCTCACTCACTCTCTCTCTCTCTCTCTTTCCATCAGCATATCAAGCTCTCTGTTTCTCACATTTACTGCCTATGTTTACATAAGGCAAACACACGCACACAACTACAAACACACACACACACACACACACACACACACACACACACACAGATAGACGCATACAGGCGTACTTATGCAAGTAGCGCCTTGTCTACATTGTTTTCGACAGCGTGAAATTCAAGTTTATGCTAATTTTATTGATTGCCACAGCGTGTAATATTCTCTCCCCTTCCGCCCGCCACCTCTAATGGCAGCCCAGTGGGCGTGGTCAATGTCCACATACCATATTGGCACTAAGCAAAAAAAAAAAAATAAAAACGAAAACTTGACAGAGATTTTTTTGATTAATATTTGAGATATTTTCAAAAACTTAGGAAAAAATAATACCACAGCGGAACTAAGAATGAAAAGGAATACATATTTTTTGAGAATAGCGAAAATTGGACATAAAGAAGTCGAAATTTATACATATGTACATATATATAAAATATATACTTATATTTAATTTTATAAATTTTTAAATATAATATAAAACAAGTTTAATTTAAAAATAAAATGAACCATAACAAATTATATAAATACAAAATACAATAATATTAATTAACGCTAATAATAAAAATTATATACATATATATTTGTTAATATATGTAAATGTATATAAATAAATATTATTAGTTAAACATGAAATCTACTTGTGAAATTATCCTCAATTATATAGATGAAATATATGTATTTATGTACATGTATGTGTATTTATGTACATTCACTAAGCTCACACACACACACACACACACAGAGACCAAGTGCAAGTGTTAAGCTATCCGCCGTCACCTTTTTTGGCTGTTCTCTGCTGCCCAACAACGGGCAACATATTTGGATAATTTATCGCGCGCCGCTTCTAAAATTTCACACACATACATACGATTACACACACACACATGCACACGTACTTAAACACAACTAAACCATGTTAAGCAAATAAACATGCCTGCGAACGGCGTCCTCCTGAGAGAGTCAAAGCTCAGCCAACACAGATATAGACAGAAAGAGAGAGAGAAGGAGTGAGAGAGAAAGTCTGTGGGAGTGTGTGAGAATTATAGCAAGTCTGCCTGGGACATACTCTTACGCCCACTGCCACACCCACTCACACTCAGACTCACACCACTACACAAAAGGCAGCCAGTCAAATAAATGCCGTCAAATAAAGTTTTCCACATAATTACGAAGCGTGTATGTGTCTGTCTGGGCAGCCATGTATGTGTGTGTGTGTGTGTGTGTGTGTGTGGGTGTATGTGTTGAAGTGTAACTACTACATATGCATACACACACACACACACACACATAAACTTTTAATTAGCTACAAAGCGCCAACAACAACAACAACAACACATCAAAAAATAAAGGAAAATCACACGAAAAATATTTTCAGAAGCAGCAAAAGACTCCAAAAAGAGAAAGAGGAAGAGAGAAAGCTAGCATGCGCTAAAATGATGCTGCTAGCTATATGTGTGAGTGTGTGTGTGTGTGTGTGTGTGTTGTAAGCTTTTGCCAACACACCACAGCAGTGACGACGGCAGCCACAGTTGCCGACACACACTTAAAACACACACTCACATACACACACTATTACATACACACAAAACTAATCAATATACAAACAGAAAGAGAGAAAAAGAGAAAGAGAGATATAGAGACAGAGAGAACGAGAGAGAAGATGCTGCAACAACAGCAGCTCTCTGCCAACATTCTCTCACATTTTGTTTTTTTATTTTCATAATTTTTTGCAACTTTCAGGCGTCAAGCGGCATTTTGGTTGGTTGTTTTTTAACACCTAGAAAACCATGTGTTGTTGTTGCCACTGCTCTACACATTGTTGGTGTAGTAGTTGTTGTTGTTGTTGTTGTAGTTGCTGTTGTTGTAAACATAATAAAGCCGTTAATAAGCATTTATTACAACCATTTTGCGCAGTTTCGCATTGCCCAACACAGCGCTGGCACGTGAATTAGAATCACTAACAGCAGGCAGTATCGACATTAAGACCGACACTTGATAAATAAACATTATATGATCACCTTCTATTACATGTTTCTCCATATCTCGAGAAATACTCATCAGAGAGACCTCAAATAAAAAGCAAAATGCTAGTTTAGAGTCCTAAAATAGATCTGAGTCAAAAAATTGAGGTCAACAAATTTTTAGATTTTTGATGATTTTGTCAAGGGGTTAATATGGGAAACGGGTCAAAAAAGTCGAAAAATTCAAAATTGATAATTTAACAAAAATTTTGATGCAGATTTAAACATATTTAAAAACCATTTTCAAAACTTCAAATTTCATCAAAATCGGATGATTTTTAGCCAAATTATGGCAATTCAAAGTTATGAGGAGGTCCATTATGCGAAAGTTGCCATTTTGGGACACTTTTAAACACATTTTTGGGCAAATCTCTCGAAATACTCATCAGAAACACCTCAAATAAAAAGCAAAATGCTAGTTTTGAGTATTAGAATCGATTTGGGTCACAAAAATTGGTATAGGAAATTTTTCGATTTTTGATGATTTTGTCAAGGGGTTAGTATGGAAAACGGGTCAAAAAAGTCGAAAAATTCAAAATTGATAATTTAACAAAAATTTTGATGCAGATTTAAACATATTTAAAAACCATTTTCAAAACTTCAAATTTCATCAAAATCGGATGATTTTTAGCCAAATTATGGCAATTCAAAGTTATGAGGAGGTCCATTATGCGAAAGTTGCCATTTTGGGACACTTTTTAACACATTTTTGGGCAAATCTCTCGAAATACTCATCAGAAACACCTCAAATAAAAAGCAAAATGCTAGTTTTGAGTATTAGAATCGATCTAAAGCAAAAATTCGAGTCAAACAACTTTTCGATTTTTGATGATTTTATCAAGGGGTAAGTATGGAAAATGGGTCAAAAAAGTCGAAAAATTAAAAAAGATGAATTTCACAAAAATTTTAATGCAGATTTAAACAGATATAAAAACCATTTCCAAAACTTCAAATTTCATCAATATCAGAGGATTTTTGGCCAAGTTATGGCAATTCAAAGTTATGAGGAGGTCCATTTTGCGAAATCTGCCATTTTGGAACACTTTTTAACACATTTTTGGGCAAATCTCTGAAAATACTCATCAGAAACACCTCAAATAAAAAGCAAAATGCTAGTTTTGAGTATTAGAATCGATTTGGGTCACAAAAATTGGTATAGGAAATTTTTCGATTTTTGATGATTTTGTCAAGGGGTTAGTATGGAAAACGGGTCAAAAAAGTCGAAAAATTCAAAATTGATAATTTAACAAAAATTTTGATGCAGATTTAAACATATTTAAAAACCATTTTCAAAACTTCAAATTTCATCAAAATCGGATGATTTTTAGCCAAATTATGGCAATTCAAAGTTATGAGGAGGTCCATTATGCGAAAGTTGCCATTTTGGGACACTTTTTAACACATTTTTGGGCAAATCTCTCGAAATACTCATCAGAAACACCTCAAATAAAAAGCAAAATGCTAGTTATGAGTCCTAGAATCGATATGGGTCACAAACATTGGGATAGGAATTTTTTCGATTTTTGATGATTTTGTCAAGGGGTTAGCATGAAAAATTGGTCGAAACAGTCTAAAAAATTGAAATGGCGAATTTTACAAAAATTTTGATGCAGATTTAAACAGATATAAAAACCATTTCCAAAACTTCAAATTTCATCAAAATCGGTTGATTTTTGGCCAAGTTATGTCTGTTCAAAGTTAGAAACGAACAAATATTGAGAAATGTGGGATTGCTGAGATAGAATCCTTGGCTTTGTTGTTGTTGAATCTGGTGTTGGGCTTGCTGCCCATTTCAAGGAAAATCTGTTGGGGCCTCAACATTTTTACTGGCTGCCAAACGCAAACACAAATCGCCTTTCACTTTGCACGCCGCCCCAAAATCAACAACAACAACAGCAGCAGCAGCCTCAGCAGCAGCAGCAGCAGCAGAAGCAGAAACAACAACAAAATGAAGCAAAAACTCTCGCAGGAGAGCAGCATCCTCAATTGTCTTTTCTTCACCACGGCCCAAAAAGCCAAGCGAGGTTGTCACCGCTGCTGCTGCTGCTGCTGTTGCTGTAATTTTTCACACCACACATACACACATGCAAAGAAATGTTGTCACCTCTTACAACTACAGACAGAGCAGCGGCAGCAGCAGCAGCAGCGGCAGCAGAGCAGCAGCAGAGCAGAAACAAACACTGCGCGCCATTTCACTCACTCACAGGCAGGCGCTATGAACCGAAGCACAAAAGCAGCGTCGTCTGCCTGAGACGACGACGACAACGACAACGACGAAGGTATTGCTGCTGCTACTGCTGCTGCCCACGACGTCGACGTTGACGCTGGCGACACTCACAGAGAGAAAGAGAGCGCGCGTAGCTTCGTTGTAATGTGGTGTGTTGTAGGTGATGATGACGCTGTTAATGAAGTTGATGGTGATGATGATGTTGGTGGTGGTGGTGGTGGTGGTGGTGGTAGTTTTGTTGTTGTTGCTGCTGCTGTTGGGTGAGGGGAGTTGACGTTGCTTTGCCGCCGCCATTGTGAGGTGTGGTGTTAACTAGCTGGCGCGTCGCTCTGCCTTTGTCTGCCTGCCTGTGTATGCGTGTGTGTGTATGTGTGTGACTGTGTGTGTGTGTGTGTGTGTTTGTGTGTGCATTTGTGGTTAAACTTGTCACACAAGCTGCTCAGCAGCAACAGCAACAGCAGCAGCAGCTACAGCTACAGCTGCAGCAGAGCGAGAGCGCAGAGAGTCAAAGCAGCAATCGGGTGGCAGCAAGTTCAACGTCGTCGTCGTCGTCGTTGTCGTTGCGCTTGTCGTCTTTTTCTTGCGCATAGGCGACGCATATAGTGTCAGCCAGCTCACACACACACATAAACACACACACAAGCAAATGCCTCTCTCAATGTTTGTGAATGCGTGTGTGTAAACGTGTGACAAAATACATTTGCGTTGCCGTTTTTGCTTTTTGGCGCCCCCGTCGATAGCTGCCTTCTTCTTCCTCTTCTTCTCCTTCTTCTTCGTCATCATCATCTCCTTCTTCTTTGTTTTGTTGCCTACGCGCTGTCGCTGTCAATCTCTCTCTCTCTCGCTCTCTGTGAGAGCGTGTATGTGTGTGTGAGTTTTGTGCTTGAGCTTTTTACGTTTCATTTGCACGGACGACCCTCTTGTCTGCTGTCGTCTCGCTCACACTTGCGCTTGTTTGCGTTAAGTTAGCGTCAAGTTTGTCACACGCGCCGCAGTCAACAGCAGTGACAGCAGCGGCAGCTGAGGCAGCGCCTCAGCAGAGGCAGCACCTACTACAACTGCTGCCTTTGTCCAGCCAGATATTCATCCATCCATCCATCCATCCATCCATCTATGTACATATGTATGTATGTATGTATGTACGTATGTATACACATCCATCTAGGCAGCCGCCTGTCCGTTCATCCCTGCGTTTATCTGCTGTCTTCCTCTTATTTCTATTCTTTGTCTTTTTTGTTTGTGTCCTTTACTTTATGTTGCTTTGCTTTTTTTTTTCGCACTTGACGCTCTTGCGGCATAAATCTCGGCAATTTACATTTTTGCATCTAACACGCATTTCACGGCTGCTTTGACCGCCATATCCTTGCGCTTCCTTTATGTTTCGTTCCTTAGTATTCTGTTTTTTTTTTTCAACTTTTTCTACTTTTCCTAATCGTTCGATTTTTTGTTCAACTTTTTTAGTTTCAGCTGCTTTAAAGCTGCTTGAAGACAGCTTTATAACAGCTTTATTAGTATCCCCATAGAGTATTTTTAAATATTCACTGTCTTCTAAATTACTTATATTTTTCTAGAATTTTCACTTTCCATTATTTGTTTATTGACTAAATATCTTTTATTTCTCTTACTCTTTAATTGTCTCTTTGCAATTTCTCCAATATTATAATTCACTTTAAAGACTTAAGATCTTGAAATATTTATTCTCGGTTTCCTTACACACTTCCTTTACTTCCTTGTAAATCATTTTCGGGGTATTCTTTTACAATATGTATATTTTTATTTTATTTCTCTATTTTATTATTCGATTTTCTTCTTGGATTACGCTTATTATTTTTCCGCTTTTTGGGTCTTCTTCTTTCTTCTCTTTGATATTGCTTTTCTTACAAAATCTTAGCTATAGTTCTATAATTTATACGCTATTTTGGGTTGATTTCTAATTTCTTTTTAATTCATTTCTTTTAGATATTACTTTTCACTTCTTTTCTTTTCTATTGCATTATACCCTTTAATTTTTTATCATTTTTCCCTTTCCCATTCTTTAATATCTTTCGCTTTCATTTTTAGTTTATATTATACGGTCTCCTTTCATATCTTTCTTTTAGTTATTTTTGATTTTTACTATTTTACTCATCCAAAAGTCTCAGTGTAGGTCATGTCAGCCATTTGCTTTTTCCCTTTGATTGTGCCATCGGCACTATCCTCGCATTCCCAGCTCTCCTCACACACCGTTCCCTCATCTTTTGAGGTGCCTACTGCTGCTGCTGCTGCTGCTGCTGCTGCTGTTGGTGTTGGTGTTTCCCTACGGCTTTTGCTATATGTATTTGCTTTATCTCTGCCTACGCGTTGCCTTTATCGCATTTACTGTGCTTTGCTCACCTCCAACGGCAGCTGCCCAAGTCGCTGTCCTTTCTCTCTCTCTCTCTGTCTCTCTCCCTCTCTCTTCATCTCCTATCAACTTTTTTTATAGTTCAATGTTGTTTTTTTTCTGCTGGCCGTTATTTTATGGCGCACAATTTATCACACACAGCTTCCCCGGCTGCTATTTACTCACCCCAGACTCTCACTCATTCTCCTCCCACTTTTCCTCCCGACATACGTAGCTCTCTCTTTTGCTCGGAGACCATTTGACCATTGAAGCGAATTTTTCGCTTGCGCGTCATTTGTCAACTTGGCCAAAAAAATACAAAAAAAACGAAAAAAAATGAGGTTCAATTCTCCTGCTACCACACTAAAGCTAAGCTTGTGCTTTGGTTTGTCTTTTCCTTCTCTGTCTCTTTTGGACTATGATTTAGTGCTCTCCCGCTCTGACTCTCTCTCGCTCCCCTTCCCACCCGCCCAGCTACTCTTTGTCACTCTGTTTCGAGGCATTTTTCTGGCGCGCTGCACTTTTGGTGTCAGCTGCCTTGTTACTTCTAACACGCTTCATGCTGCTTGTCACACGCCTTGACTGCGCTGCTCTGCTCTGCTCAGCTCTACGCTGTCCGCGCTGTCTGCGCTGTCCGCTGCTCTGCCCGCTGCTGGTTGGTTTGCAGTCGCCTCTATTATTGTTTGTCTGCCTTCACACACACACAAACATACATACAGTCGTACACTCGCACACTCACACACAAGCAACAAGCAAAAGCGTCAACTCAACACTTTGGTTTTTGGTTTTCTTATTGGAATATCTCACATCTCTCTACTACTACTACTACTACTACTACTACTACTACTACTGCTACGGCTATTCTACTGCACAGCTACAAACACAATGCTCTCTCTTGCTCTCGCTCACACCGCTGCCTGCGGCTCTCACGCTCACACCCCCAGCTGATACAGCAGCAGACCCAATCGACTCACTCGCACGCCCACCAAAGGCCCAACAAAATAAACTCAACACACACACACACACACACACACATTCACCCAAATAGAGAGAGCGAGCAGGCAAGCAAGAGAGAGCTGCAGGCACATACATACACACATGCAGTCACACGAAGTGAACACGACAACTCGACGACTATGTTTCGTTCTCGCTCTGGCCTCTGGTTAGGCTTTGAACACATTTGCTGTGCTCGTCGTTGGCAGCGACGTCGTTCGCTCGCTTCGTTTCGTCGTTCTCGCTGTATCGTCTTCGCGTCGGGGGTTGCACTGACTGCCTGCGTATGTGTATTTTCCAGTTTGAAAGCGACCGGCGTGTAGTTCGTATCGGCGTCGTCATCGTCATCATCGTCGCCGTCGTCGTCGTCGTCATCGTCGTTTGTCCAGTCAACACAACATTTAACCCGTGTGTGTGTCCGTCGTGCCGCAACAACAGCAACACCAGCAATACTTGCCATCGCATTTGTCTAATAATTATTTTTTTTTGTAGTTTTAAACAACAACAACAATCATAACAATTTCGAAAACAGCCAGAATTTGTCAATGTTTAGCTAAAGAAGTTGTGAATTTTTTTGTTTTGTGGGTTTCGCTTCGTCGTCGCCGTCGTCATCGTCGTTTGTTGGCAGTCGCCCGTCGTTGAGGCTTCTGACGTTTTGCCGCCGCCAAAACACCAAGAAAGCGACACAATAAAAACAACAACAAAAATTAATTGTTTTTAATATATTTTTTTTTCGCTGGCGCAGCAACAAAAGAAACAACACCAACAACAAATAGCAAGCAAGAAACAAAATAAAATTCAACAAGAAAAATTCAATAGAAGTAAAATACGCAGCGCAAATGCGATGTGTGTGTGTTAATAAAGTGTGTGTGTGTGTAAAAAACAACAACAACAAACAACAAATAGAAGAAGAAAAAGAAGAAATTTAAACAAAGTTACAACAACAAGAAGTACCTGCTGAACCAACAACAACAACAACTGCAACAACTGCAACAAGTGCAAGTTTAGAAGAGTGGAAAAGGAAATCTAGAAATCAAATTATATACAACATACATACATATATATTTATAGAGATTTCTAGATCATATTCTATATATATATATATATATAGATTATATATGTATACATACTATATATACATATAGATATATAGATATATATTTAACGCGTGACGCACATGTTGATGAAATTGTAATGTAATGAGATACGACGTCCAGGAGCTGCTACTTCATCAGTCTGCTGAGGATCCATTCGCCAGGTTCGCAAATGGGATGGCATATCATCCATTTCTGCAGCTATCGCAAAGACCCACTGACTTCAGCGTATCCTCGCTGTTGACGGCGGGTAGCAACAGCAACAGCAACAACAACAACAGCAACAACAACAACAACAGCAGCAGCAATACCAGTAACAACAACAACAACAACAACTCGAACAACAACAGCAATCAGAGCACGGCCCAAGCGCTTAGCTCGCCAGGCGGAGGAGGAGGAGGACCAGGAGGTGCTGGGGCAGCTGGAGGCGGACACAATTATCGCGGTTCGCCGTCGCTTCTATCACCGCAAAGCAATCACAGCAATCACAACAACAACAACAATAATAATAATAATAATAACAACCACAACAACAACAACAACAACAATAGCAAATCTCTCACCGAACCGCTACATAGCCTTGGCTCACCGACGCCCGGAGCCACCTCAACGCCACCGCCAGGAGCATCAGTAGGACCACCGCCACCGCCGCCGCCACCATCGTCATCATCGTCCTCGTCGTCGTCGTCGTCGTCTCTACCACCCGCGCATCATTCGCCCAGTTTGGGCCACGGGCCAACGGTACCACCGCTACCGCCTGTGGCAGCCACCGCAGCCGGATTGCATCCACCGCCGCCGCAGCCACCGCATTTGGCCCAACAGCAGCAGCAACAGCAGCAACCGCCGCCTCCACCGTATTTCCCAGCAGCAGCTTTAGCCGCATTGGCGGGCAGTCCGGCGGGACCGCATCATCCGGGTCTGTATAGCGCCGCCGGCGGTTTACGCTTCCCACCACATCCAGCGCATCCGCACGCCCATCATCCGCTGGGCACCGCCTATACGACGGCCGAGGACGTCGTCCTGGCCTCGGCAGTTGCCCATCAATTGCATCCGGCAATGCGACCGCTGCGCGCCCTTCAGCCCGAGGACGATGGCGTCGTCGATGATCCCAAGGTTACGCTCGAGGGCAAGGATCTGTGGGAGAAATTCCACAAGCTGGGCACCGAAATGGTCATCACCAAAAGCGGCAGGTAAGCATCTGATTTTTAACCTGTCAACCTCTCTTCCAATATCTGAGGTCACTCTCAGCAACAACTACTACAGTGAACCTACAAATCCCACAATGAACACAGTGAACATTATTTCTCAATGAAATCTTCGCCCACATGAGAGAAAAGATATTCGAATTATTCTTCAAACATACCTACATATAAACCTACTATAGTGCAGTGAGTTTTATATCGAAATGGAAATTTTGAATCCTTGATGAACTGAGAGTGAGTTGAATTCGTCAAGAGTAGAATTGAATGTGGAGACTGTTGTTTTCAAGCAGAATGTGAACTAAAGTAACGGCAGCAAAATAATTCAAAAAGGTGATAACTGATTGTGATTTGTGTAGAGATATATTGGAAAACTTCTGATATTCATGATGATGGATTGAAGCTTATTCTTTCTACTTGAAAAGCTATAGAATCTGATATCATTCTTGCAGATTTAAAAACAAGTGAAGTTTCCTCCTTTTCTTTCATAATCTTTCCTTTACTTCGCTTTAATTAATACAAAGTGGTATCAACTATAAATTGTATTCTCCATATATGATATATATGATTATGATATGATATGATATATGATGTATATATGATTAGAAAATTGTAAATTTTTCTCAAAAGCTCTTCGTAGTTGAAATAATCTTCTGTCCTTCTCAGACATACATACATATCTCTCAATGAACTTTATAACCTTGGTTTTCAAAACTAACTCAAGTTATACCAAATCTTTTGCGAATCTGATCCATGTATGTGAATAATTTATTGAATAATTCAGTACTCAACACAAATCTTGAATTTGAAAGAAACTATAAAAGTTATCTCCTTTCAAAAATAATATTTTCGTCACTTCACTTCAAAACTAAAATTTATGTTTTATGGCAGTCAATCTTTAAACAAGTGTAATAGTCTCGACATTATCTAAAAAATAATGTTTAATTAAACTATAAATTATTTAATTTCTTTATAACTTATTTTCTGAGTATATATGCTGGAATATTGTGTAGATATTCTGTATCATGTTCAAAAATCTTGAATTCTCTGTTGGGATTTTTGATTTTAATCTCACAGAAATCTTGAACAATGCTGACCATTCTCTATCATTATCATTCTCCATCTCTCTCTCTCTCTCTCTGTCTCTCTCGCTCGCTTGGGTTGAAGGTCAGAGCAATGCGATGGCAAATTTTCAATGCCAGGGCGAGAAAGATATACTGAGTGAATGAGCTGAGCTGCCGCCCAGTGGCAGCTACTTGAGCACGCGTGGCAACGTCTCAAGCAGCATCAACGCAGCTAATGTGCCACACACTGTGGCAGATAACAGCAGAGGCAGCATCAGAGGCCGTGGCAGTGGCAGGCAAAAAAGAGAATCTCTTCTCACTGTAGGAAAGTAGGTGAAAAACGCATTTTATAAATCGTTATGCGAGAGACATAAGTAGTCAAGGCGTGCCGTCCATAGCCACATCAGTGTCATCCACAGTCACATCCACATCCACATCCACATCATCGTCATCATCATCATCATCCTCTCCAGACATTGCAGGTCGCAGTTGACATTCAAGTTGCGTTCGCGCGTGAAATGCGTTTTAAGCTTCACACCTACTTCAAGTAGCAAGAAGCAGAAGAAGTAGCAAGAAGAAGAAGAAGAAGATACACTCAAACACTCATTCATACACTCACTCATGCACTCAGTCACTCTATATCTCTCTCTCTCTCTCTTCCCTCAATTTCTTAAATGAACTCATTCGAAAATCGTTAAAAAAAAAGAACATTTTCTTGAATCAATCGAAAATACAGAAAAAAAATTTATATGTACATGTATACTCTGAATCCAAATTATTAATAAAATATATATAAATATATAAAAGTAAAGAGTTTCTGCCTTCAATTTTATCGAGCACTTGACATACTCACATTTTATTAAACCGGGAACTACGTGAATTCCTTAATCAAGTTTTAAATGATTCTAAAACTGAATATACTCATTATATTCGAAACCATTGAAAGTGAAACGAAATGTGATTCTGGAAAAGAGAATTTTCAAATAAATTGAAAGCTGAGTATACTCATTTTATTGGAAGGAAATAGAGATGTGAAAATCGATTCAATGCATGTTTTAGACATATTCAATTGAATTTGTGATTATCTATCCATATATTTGATTTGAAAGGAGAGATATCGGAAAGGAGAGAACTTTAGATATATTCTTGAATATGTCAATAACTATATATTTTCTAATGTGAATACTTTGAGCTTCAACATTTATTTACTGTTGTGTTCAGAATTCAAAGGATTAGAGTAGATAGAATTTTTAAGTAGATTTCAAACTGAATACACTCAATTTAGTCAAAGTGAAATATATATATATATAGACTGAAATGTACATATATAACGAATATATTCGATTCATAATTTGAATAGTTCGAGTTTTGACATTTATTTACAGTTTAGTTGCTAGTTCCAAATTCATTTTGAGATTAGAGTGAAGGATACATATTACCAATTGATGTGTCTATTCACTCGTGTTTCAGTCACACATTCATTCAGTGATTCATTCACAAAATTCAATTAGTTCCTGTTTCGTTTCATTTTGCATTTTTAAAGCTACAAATTTATTTCACGCCTTCATCGCCCAACGCAACTGACGCTTAAATCCCACCCACTATCCACAGTTCCACCATTCGTGGGGTGGATTCGCGGGGGTGCGGGGGGAGGCCTTGCATTTGACTTTGGCCCACAGCAAGTGGAACGAAAAATACTAAACAAATATTTGCAAAAATAGTTGGGGAACAAAAAACAAAAAAATTTAAAAAAAAAATAAAAGTTTCTCGTTGAGTGTTTTTGGCGTTTGGCGCGTCTGCAACGCGTCTGGGGCGTGTTGCATACATATATTTCTCTCTCTCTCCCCCCTCTCTCTCTCTCTCTCTCTCTCTCTCTCGGTAGATGTGTCACGCCCACACACCAACGCCCACTAGAAATATGTAACTTGCATATTTCGTAGTTGTTGAAAAGTTTATGGCGAAAAAATGTTTGCACCTCTCATTCTCTCTCACTCTCTTCCCCCATCCCTAAGTCGCTTGCTGTTTGAGGTGCATTGTTGCCGTCTCTTTCTATTTGGGGCCGTTGTTAATCCTTAAACTCATTAGGCAGACGGCGCTCAAGTGTGAAACTAAAACAAGTGCCCATTCATGAACATAACCAAGTACTCCAACATTTTAATGCAGCCCACAGAGAGAGAGGGAGTTAAAGAGATAGAGAGAGAGAGAGAGAGACAGAGAGAGTTACAGAGAGAGAGAGAAAGAGAGAGAGTTAAGGTATGATAGAGTTAGCTTGTAAGTTAACACTTGATGTTTGCACTCTCAGCTGATGACCTCACAGCTCCTCTCATCATCTATGTTCCTTTCCCACTCCACACATCTATCTCTCTTTTCCCGCCTCTCTGTCTCTCTCTCTCTCTTTTTATAATTTCTGTCTCTTTCTCAATCTCGCACAGTTGGAATATCCTGTAAAGGCCGGTGCTAAATAAGTTAAGATGGGTGAAGGAGCCACTTACAATGTGCCCTAGTCTAGGTTCAATTTCTCTCTTTCCCTATTTCGCCCCCTCTCTCTCCCTTTCTCTCTCTCTCTCACAAAGATAGCTTATCTTCTCTGCCACAAAAATACAATTTTAATTCTAATTTTTATTTTTTATATGTATTCCTTAAATATATACTCATTTACTATATCCACTATTTAATCTCTATATAATTCCAAGTGATTCTGTTAGAGAAAAGTCTTCTTCTTCTTCTTCGCTTTTATCAGCTCTTTAACTTTGGTTAAGAGTCCCCTCATCCATTATCAATATCTTAATATTTCCCTAATGTATCTATAATGTTGCCAGCGCTAAGTGTTGCCGCACAGAAGCTGAATGCTATAAAAGTGTTTGCAACTAACATGCAATTGTTACCTTTCTCTCTCTCTCACACATTCTCTATCTATCTATCTCTCTCTCTTCTATACACATATGTATGTATGTATGTATGTATTTCAAGTGCTTTGTAGAAGTTGTTCAAGTGCTTTGCCTCGTTCCCGCAGTCTTGCCACGGCTTGTGGCAAGCGCTGTGCCTGTGCCACATATGTACATACATATGTATGTAAATTGCAACTTTTTTAGCACGCCACAAATATTGTTAGTGTTGCTGCTGCTGCTGGTGCTGCTGGCATGTTGCATGCTAAAAGCATTGAGACGTTGCAACTTGCAGCTCTCCCATTCTCCCTACTCCGATTCATATGTGGCATGCCCCCAAAATCAAGTGCGAAAACTGCAACAGCAACAACTTTGTTATTGTTGCCGCAGTTGTTGCAACAACAACAACAACAATAACAACAACAAAATCAACGCCGTCATCAATGTCAAAATTATTGTTTTTCTTATAGCCGATGGGGGGGGGGAGTCGTGTCCCCTCCCTCAACCCATCAACCGCTCATGAGGGTTATTTTTTAATTGCTGTTACATTCTGCTTCCTCTTCTCTCTCTCTCGCTCTCTCTCTCTGTCTCCCCCTCTATTTCCCTTCACTTTGTGCCATTCGAAGTCGAACAACATTCATAACATGAATGTGGTTTGAATAATGTCAATGAGTGTATTCGATTAATACGAGTATGTATTTGAAGCTGATTCTAAATTGGCATTATAATATATATATGTATATATATTTTGGGAATTTATTCGAAACTAATTATGAGTTTCTTATATGTTGCAAAAATCTATACATTTTGCTGAAAAAGAAGAATATCTGTAACTTTTCATATACATATATGTATGTTTATTCATTTGGGTCTCATTTGAATTATAGTTGGAGATGATGAGTGTAGATCGTTGTTTCTATTTATAGGTGATGTTGTCCCCAGAACCTGCCCTCTCTCTCTGTAGATAAACATCTATGGGTATCAGTCGTCATTTGGCAAAAGTCAAAACCAATCAGAACTCGACACCAAAACATGCTCTATTCAGTTGACTAAAGTTGGCATAGAGAGAGAGACAGACAGACAGACAGAGAGAGAGAGAGAGAGAGATGAAAGTGAATGAGTGAGTGTATTCAGGCATGAGTGCTGAGCATATTCATTCGTCTGTCTGTCGGTCTGTCCGTCTGTCTGTTGATTCAATTAGCGAGCGAAACATTTGAATCTCGTTTTATGCGCTTGTGCGCGACAAAATGTCGCTGGCAATTAAATTGTCCCCAAAGCCAAAGCGAATTGCGTGAAATGTTGTTGCTTCTCCTCTCCCCTCTCTCTCTCTCTCTCTCTCTCTCTATCTGCGTCTTTGACTTATCAATTAATTGAAATTGCCGTCTAAGCGCAAATAAATAAACCGAGTTGCCGTCCCCATTGCGATTTCGACTTCCACTTGGCGACACTTTCTGGCGCGTGAAAGTGCAAAAAAAAAAAACAAAAAATAGAAAAAAAGAAATCAAATCACCGCATCTTTTACCAAAACAGAGCAGATATATCCGACCTTACGAATACCCTTTCAAAAAATACAACTCACATTATGCAAATTAAAAAGTATAAATTTGAATGTTTTCTGAATTCCCATTTGAGAATCAAATAGTTGTCAACGTTGATAATTATTTATATTTAATTTTATTATTATTCAAAATTTAATAATTTTTATTTTTTTAAATTTCTTCTATTCAATTTAAATGTATATATTTTTCTTTAATACTTTTCATCTTTTGCCTCGATTTCAACCCTCACTATATATTTCCTTTCCACGCCCATCTCCTATAATTATTCTTCATCTAATCACCTCCTAACTCCCCCTACTGTAGCATGAGGTCGACAAATGTTTAACTATTCACGACCTTACAACCCCCTCTGCCAATCTACACCCCCCCCCCCCACCAACCACTCCTTTGACTTGCTGTCACCTGTATCTGCCGGTCAAAGTTCATTTGTTTCAGTTTCATAAATATGAAGAAGGAAAACAGAAAAACCAAGAATAAAAAATATGGTGTTTTTTTTTTTTTATTTTGTTTTAGATTTCATTGGATTTGCTTTTTGGGTAAATATTCAGCTGACGTTTGGGAAATTTTTTCCACACAATTTTGTTTTATTGGTCGGGGGGGGGGGGGGGCGTTCATCAAAGTGCAGTGGCACGCCCATTGCACCCTCCCACTGTGACATGTTAGGCTCAATTAAAGGGGCGTAACGAGGTTTCTTTTTATTTTTTGTTTTCAACGAAATTCGAATTTTTTCTTCGATTTGACGGAAAATATTTGTTGTTTTTTTCTTTCTGTTTCTTTTTTTATTATTCCAGCACGCGTTTATTTCTAATTTCTCCACTCTACGTCTCTCTTTTTGTTCTCTTTTCTTTTCTTTTCTCGTTCTCTCTCTCTCTCTCTCTCTCTCTCTCTCTTTTGACACGCACACCCACACAAGTCATTAGAGTTCAAAGTTCGTGGCGCCTGTAAAAATTTTGTTACATTTAACACTAAGAATGCAACCCTTGAATCAACTATTGTTGTCCACCCCTAACCCCCCAACCCACCCCCACCACTCAACAGACCATCATGCCTTTTCCAGGCTTGAAAAGCGTTTTTCATAATTGTTTAGAAAATTGTCGTTTGTCGTTTTGGAGCCAAAGGCAACAGCAAATCGATGTGCTAAGTTGACAAATGCGTGGCAAAAGTTTCTCCTCCACCTCCACCTCTCTTCCTTCCATTCTCTTGCCACCACTTGCCCCATATTGCCACGCCCACAACTACGTTAATATTGCCACAAATTGCACGTAATTTGAATCGCTAACTGTGTGTTGGCATTTCTTTAGCTGCTGCCTCCAATTTTTTAGCGTTCTTTTTTTTTTTTTTTTAGCTTTTTCACGACAATTTTTGCCCCATGAAAAATGCATAATAATTGCCAGCAACAAATGCGGTGATGGGGCAAAAAGGGGGAGTGTGTGTGTGTATGTGTGTGTGTGTGTGTGTCTGCAAAGGACATGCCGGCATGTATGTAGATATCCTTGCTGGTTCAGACCAAAGGAACCGTAATTTGTGCGTAATTTATTGTGAAATTGATTTGAGTCGTAATTTGTTTGTTATTAGAGCCGCATGCCAACAAATTCATCCACACACACACACACACACACACACACACACACACATACACATGAACTAAATGGTTATTTAACAATATTACTGGCAATTTGCGAAACAATTTGATAGCCACAAACGTGCACATTTTGAGTTGAGGGGCATTTGAAGGAATGTCCTCGCAAGGAACCATGTCCTGTCAAGGAGTATGTTTATCAAATTCAAAAATTCAATTCTGAGGACAGCTTGTAATATACTACATACAGATGTATGTACATAGTTCGATTTCTTAACTACATATATAGTATATTTATAAAAAGTGTCGCATTGTCATAATTATAAGAGCAGGTAAAAGAATAAAACTTACCACGTTTGATTCGCGAAATATCTGCACATTTTTCACTTACACTTAAAAAAAAACATTAGCTATATTATTTTACAAATTATTTACTACAAAACAAACTATAATTTAAGCACCGAAAAAAAAGTAAAATAAAAATACGTTGAACATATTTAATTCTAGCAATTTTATTCACCATCAAAAAAAATTCAAAAACAAAAAAAACAAATTTCACAATACGAGGGTGGTCCCATAAGTACTTAGCCTTCAAAAGAAAGACGAAAAATTTTGGAAATATTATACTCAACATAATCTCCTTTTAGCTCGAATACACTTGACCCAGAGAGAGAATGTACGACATGATAGTAAGTTTCTCTTGCGATAGTGACAATATCGGGAGCTGAGGCTAAGATACTTATCGGACAGCCCTCGTACTAAATTTTCTTAATTTTATTAAAATAAGGGCACATTTTCGAATTTCCTCTTTTATGGATTTAAACATTTTTTCACGTTTCGCGTATACACATTAAAAATAAAAAAAAAATTCTTAATTAAAAAAAATTAAATTCACTCGAAAAAAAAGACACTATTTAATACTCGCACTTAAAGCTGGAAAGATCAAGAAAGTAATAATTATTGAATGGTATTTTTGAAAAGATGAATAAGCCATAAATTGTTGCATTTAAATATTTAATAAAATAAATGTATTTAGTGTATTGGCAATATGACGAACAACAAATAGTAAAGAAAATATAAGAAAAAAGAAAAAAAAGATATAGATCTAGATCTATTATCAGGAGCTATAAATATTTAACTAGCGCCCTCTGGCGCTCAATTCAGTTAACATAATGAGGTGTTTTTGAATGTTATCGATATCGTCCGTTAACGATAAGTGCAATTTGAGTGAAGTGTGCGTCACATAGTCAGTCAGTCGGACAGTCAGTTTGAGTGCAGCTCATAAAAATGTTGCATCCACATGTTGCAATATGCATAGGATTTGCTAACGCAAAATGCGTATCAAAGGGGCGCCGGCAAGCAACGTTTCCCCACCTCCCCCTCCCACTACTACTGCCAACTTTGCCACATGCAACATTTGTATGCAGAGCGCAAGGTAGCGCATAATATGTGTATGTTGCTTTTAGCCATGTGTGTGGCAAGTGGCATGCCACAGAGCTTCATAAAACTAGTATCCACACCAAGGAAAAATTAAAAGAAAAAAATATATACAAATAAATGAAGGAAAATAATACAAATGAGAGGAGGGGTATAAAACTTCACATCCCGAGAAAACTTACCAAAATATATATATACAATATGGAATATTCTTAAAAATGAATAAAAAATACGAAAGGATAGAGAGAGAGAGAGAGAGAGAGAGAGAGAGACTCGGGAGGTTCAGGGGAAAGACGTCGTCAAATTAGCATAATAAAATTGTTAACGGGTAATCCGCGCTTTGCTGTTAATTTAAATTGCATTTACGCCCACTTAAAATTAAAAGAAAATTAATTAACAAAAAAATAATAAAAAAAAAAAAACAAATAAATAAATAAAACAGATACCAAAAGAATACTAGAAATATAAACAATGTTAATTAAGTAGCTGCTTCCGCTGATGCTAAACGCCTACATGCTGCCAATGCGGTGGCGGTGGCGGTGGCAGCGGAAGTTGAAGCTTGGCTTTAATGGCCACCAAATTTGGTCATCAAGCGAAACAGTAACCGAAACCGAAACCGACCCCAAACAAAACAAAAGCAACAACATTTGTTGTATTTTTGTATTTTAACTGCCGCCAACTGTCTCTCAAATTGGTAACAAAATGCCGCTAAGTGGCTAAACTAATCGAGAATTCCGCTGTTTACACGCTCCGCTTCCCTAATGAGTGCCTATTTCTAACCCCCCACCCCCACCACCATCCCCATCCACACCCTACCCCATCCCTACCAAATGCAGAGGTAACCCGTAACCCTCTATCTATGCTATACAGTATGCGTAACATACAACTCACCTCTCTCTCTCTCTCTCTGTTTCTATCTCTGTTATCTCTCAATGCCCTTTGACTCTCTGATAAGCAATAAAGAAATAAATGTCTAGAACTCTTTGGGGGCATAAAACAAAACAAATATCAAATTTAAAATATGTAGAATGAAATAAAATGCAAAAAACCTCGTTAAAAAGGCAAATCATCATCAGATTGACCTGTCAGAGGTTCTTGATAACCGCAGAAATGTCTGTTAGAGAAATTCATAAATAATTAGAACTTTGGCACCCCTAATTGCCGCCATCATAAACTAAATCATGTTGCACAAAGTTCCCAAGATAATTATATGCATTTGGTGTATATAAGGTGTTTTTCTTGACTGAAATGAGATTTGTTGTATTTACTTTTTTGGAAATCATGATAAGTTTGCGTTTAATGAAATATTTCTCATATATATCATAGAAAATTCTTGTTCTGAAGTTTTTGTTTTTAGTAAAATTGAATCCCTTTAATATAGTTTCGCTTACTTTTTTAGTTTTAACAAACTCTTAACTGATAAGAGCGTCGTGTATTAAAATTTCGATAATAATTCATAATAATTTTATAAAATGAGTTTTTCTTGATTTAATTCAAGATAATAATTCATTAAAATTTTAAAAAGTTGTGTGAAAAAAAGGAGATTTTCTTATTTGGAATTGGAATAGTTTGAATAGATATTGTCCCCTTATATATGAATATCTTGATATTAAAATAAGGGAGCTATTATAAAGTCAAATAACAATATATTATCTTTACTTTTGGTTAACAAATTTTAAATATCAGTAATAATTTTGATAAATGATATGTAGATAGTTCGATAAATTGCAAATAATTAAATTCATACAATCGATAAGGAGGTAGATAAATAGATAAATATATCGATATGAGCTGATTAGATAAAAGATGCGTAGATAAAAATGTAGGTAATCTCTTAAGCTGCAGAAGGAGGCATATTTGGCCGAAAGCGGCGCCTGCAACGTGGTGGCATGCGGCAGGTGGCAACTGTACGCGTCGCGCTATGCGACAAAAACAACCATAAAAAATCTTCGGTCTAGTCGAAACTTTCGATTTTCATAACAAAAAAAGAAAAGAAAAAAAACAACAAAGAATAAACCAAAACTCCACAGAACAGAAATATACACGAAAAAAAAGGATGAAGTTGATGAAGCCAAAGGCAATGGAAAAACGGAAGATAACATAGGTAGGCAGGCGAGCAGAAGTGGCAGTAGACAAAGGAGAAGAAGTAGAAGCAGCAGACAACGAATAAACGAAGACAAGGGAACAACGAAGTACAACAGGAACAAGAATTGAATATTAAACGCATATTGTATAAATTTTTTGAAGTATGCATGAAATGCATAAAGAGAAGATCGCAAAAAAGTAAATGGAAGCAAACAAAAGAAGAACATGAAGTATATGCTGAAGAAAATATGACAACATGACGACGATCATCATGATGTTAATGCACATCATCATTATGATGTTTGATGACGGCCAAAAAGGCGCTGCTTTATAATGAAGAACATAAGTTCGTTCGATGAGCGAAAGAGATGGCGCGACACGAGCTTTTGTATGCCGAAAAAAAAAATATCAACACACACGAGCCCCAAAAACAGACGACAATCCAAAAGAACAAACAAAAATCCAAACACACACAAAAACAACCTAAAAACCAAAAAAAAAATAAAATAATATAAAATAAAATGCCAAAAAGGAAGCATGAACAACGGCGAAGGGAAAGGAGCAGGGGAAGTAAAAGCTGCGACGTTGAAGAAGACGGCGTCTTTTTGGCGCCAGAAAAATAACGACAATGCCTGATGAATGCGTGGAGTCGTCGTCGTCGTCGTCGTCGCCGTCGCAGCGCAGACAAAGAGAGTGGCCGTGCTGCTTCTGCTGCGGCTACGGTGGGTGGAGAGCGAGAGAGCGAGCGCCGAACAAACAATGCAAGTTTGCCTGTAAACTTCCAAAAAATAAAGAAGAAGTACACAGAAAGACAGAGAAAGTGAAACGACAATGCGCAGCAGCCGAAGAAGATCAACAGCGAGTTGCAAACGCTGCCTGCGTCGCAGTCGACGCCAGTCAGCGCCAGCGAGCGAGAGTTCAGTTCGGCTAAAAGAAATGTCAAAAACAATGAGAACGGTCCAATGAATTTGACAAACATTTCCTAGATGTGCGCTGGCAGATCAAAGCAACGCGACAGCGACGGCGACGGCGACGGCAACGCCGTTCAACAGACGAAGAGCAAACGATCGAAACGAAGCGACACGACACGACACGACACGAGACGAGGCGAAGACGCAGCAGCTCCGCTAGCCATTGCCATCTCACTCCAACCCCAACTTCCAATTCGATGCGATGCGATGCGATAAAGAGACTCGATTCAACTCGACTCTCTTTAGGCGAACTTACCACGCAAATTAGTCAAATTAGCATAGTGATCATCACACAGCGCAAGCTGCTGTCGTTGAGATCTTCGCTCTCTGCCTTCTTTTTTCCTTCTGTGATTTGTTTACTTTTTTTTTCCTTTTATTTTTGGGTTTTTTTGTCTCGTGGCATATTCACGCGTTGAGCGCAAACCTGGCTTGGCTTTTAGCATTAGTTTACACTTGATTAGAACGCTAATTGGCGCAGGATACCCTTCTCCATTTAGGTAGATACATACATACATACATACATACATACATACATACATACATGCATATGTACATACATAGATAGATAGATAGATAGTAGGGGCTGCTTTCAGCACTACTCAGTGAGCTGTGCAATTTTCGCAGAAATTGTTGAAAAACTTGTCAGCGACAGCTGTATGTCAGTGTCTAATCAAGAGTTAAACAGGCTTAATAATTAATTGGCAATCCCTGCTCTCTTTCGTCTCTCTCTCTCTCTCTCTCTCTCTCTCTGTCTGTCTGTCTGTCTCTTAAGCGCAATGCGCTCTCTGTTTGCGCAGCAACAGTTAGAAGTTTGCGCAATTTGCTTTTGATCTGTTTTATGTGCTGTTATCTCGTTTACGTTCTTCTTCGACTTTCCACTCTCACTGACACACACACACACACACAGATAGACGCGCATACCTATGCAGTTGGCTGATGTCTGTGTTGGTTGTCGTTGGAGTCTCTGGGGAACGTTGTATGAATTTTAAGTGCGACTGCTTTGGTCTTATTTTGTTTTTATTATCACATGCGTAGTTATGTATTTAATATTTTTGTGAAGAAATTAAATATTATAAAATACAATTTGTGTAAAGCATTTGCTGCTTCTGCTGCGTGTTCTGTTTGCCAGATGCGACCAAGCAACACACATACATACATACCATACATACATATATACGTACCAAAATTTATGTTTGTTTCTCGTTGGAACCCGGGAGACGACACATAAAACCGAATTTATTAATAAAATTTCATTATTTCGGGGAAATCAAAATCAAATTTATATCAGCACCTTGGCAGTCAACGCTGCATTGAAATTAACACGCACCACAAACTAAAACGCATTAAGCACTCCTCCCACACCCAGTCGCTGTCTCACACTGCACACACCGAAATATCCAGAAGAAACGAACAGAAACGAGTCGCGCACCCGAACGAACGTCACATACGAACGATTAATGGAATTGGAACTCGGTTGGAATGTGCCAAAGCGCAGTAGAATAGAATAGTAGTACTATGGGCAATATGCCTAAGCCTTTGGCACGTCTAAGCTGCGCTCTGCAACACCCTCCCACTGCAGCAGCTGCTGTTATGAACTTCATCTTCGCCGCCCACTGTAACGAGCTGTTGCGTCTCTTTTTCACACACACACACACACACACACACACACACACACACACACACCAGTGCTGCTGCAGGTGTCAATGACGTGCGCTATCAGTTTTCATTCATGCCTTTTACCTTTACCTTTGCCTGGCAAAACTACTGCCAACAACAACAACAACAACAGCCAACAGTCTCGTCTGCATTTTAGTTGTTGTTACTTTTTGTTACGCCTGCCTTTGCACTTGTTTTCTTTTTTTCTTTTACACTTTGTTTGTTGTATTTGCAAACTGTGTGTTTGGCTTTGCATGCGTCTGACTTCGTCGCTATCTTGCTCTCTTTCCCACTGCTTCGTCTGAAGCTGTGTGTGCGTGTGTTTGTGCAGTCAATTAACAGGAAACAAAAGCTGCCTGCTTTTGTGTGGGTGGCGTGCAAAAAAAAGCGCAAAATGCAGTCAGCGTCAGCGTCAACGTCAGCAGCGTTAAAAGTTTTGCATTTTTGCCCGTTTTTTTTATACATACATATATATTTTTTTTTGAATATGTTGCTGCTGTTGTTGTTTGTCTGCGTCGTGTTAATTGAGTGTGAAGTTGAGCTTTTGTTATTGTTGCTGCTGTTTCTGTTGTTGATTTTAATTGTTAAGCAACAAAGGCGCGAAATATGTTTTAGCCCGCTGCTGCTGCTGCTGCTGCGGCTGCTGCTGGTTCTGCTGCTGCGGCCAATCTGCCTTTTAATTAAGCGCCCAAAAGCTTCACGACACCAACACCACCACCACTAACAACAACAACAATTAAGCTTGCGTGCAAACGTCGCGTTGCTCAGCAAGTGTTGATTTCATTAATGCAATTGCAGCTGCACCAGCAGCAGCAGCAGCAGTAGCTGTACAAAAACGTAAAGAGAGCGGCGACAGGTCGCTTGCGCTCTCCAACTCTCTTCGTTGAGTTGCTCTGCGTCTGCCTCTCTGACTCTGCGCCATCATCTTTACCTTCGTCTCTTTAGCTGGCGATCGCAGCGTCGTCGTGTGTTGACTTGCATTTAATTGACGCTGCCTGCGCTTGTGCTTATGCTGTTGACGCCAGCGTCGCTGTTGACGTTGTCGTTGTCACTTTGAGTTAACAACTCGATTACATGCTGCGACTGCTCTGCCGCCGGCCATGTGCAATTTTTCTCCATTTTTTTTTTTTTTTTTTTTTACTTTGTTTTTACTTTTCTCTTATTGCTGAATTATTAATGAATCTGTGCAGCAGCAGCGGCAGCAGCAGCAGCAGCAACGGCGGCAATAACGGAGAGCGTGTTAATAAAAAACAATTAATATAAAGTGTATGTTTAGTGTTGACAGTGTTGCCATCGTTCGTTGATTATTTGTACTATTAACGCGTTCAGAACTCGTTATTCGCTATCTCTCTTATTGTTGTCGTGTGTGGCTGTGAGTGTGTGTGTGTGTGTGTGTGCAACTCCTCGTTGTGTGTAATTACTTTTAGTTGGCCATAATTTGTCAATTGCTATTTTGTTGCTGCACTGCAACACTGCCGCTGTCGTCGCTGTCGTCGCTGCTGCTGCCATTGCCACTGTCAACGTCAATGCCAACAGCAAATCTCCAACAACGACATCAACAACAACGGAAGTGCAAGTGTGCAATCAGCATAGACACTCAAAGCGAAAGCGAGAGACAGACAGAGACAGATTAAAAGAGAGAGAGAGAGAGAGAGAGAGATGTACATACATATGTATGTTATGATCTGAATGCCAATTGACAGCTTCATTTCGAGCTGGAAAAATCAGTGTGATTGCAGCCATTGTTGCCACAGAGCAGTTACATAGTTACAGTTCCAGCTACAGATACAGATATGTACATATGTATGCGTTAACTCGTTACCTCCGCCGGTCACACAACTCGTTACTCATAATAATCATTAGTTGCATGTGCTTGGCTCGTTACTTGCACCTTTTGCATACCAGTAACTGTCATGGTGGCTGCTTAAAATGCTATAAACGCGCCTGCAACTGCCGCATTGTCTCGCTACGCGTGACTCATGACTCGTTACTGGCCACTCAGCTACTTAGCAGCAGTTGCATGTTAATGTTTTTGCTAAATATCTAAAGTTGGTGCAGGTTGTTTAGTTTTCGGTTTTTTTTTTCGACTCGTTACTAGTGACTTCTGACTCGTTACTGTCCACATTTCTACTGGTTAGTAGTTACATGTTAGTGTATTAAAGAAATGACCGCAGTTGTGACATTTTGAGCTTCTGCTTGACTCGTTACATGTGACTCATTGCTCGTTACGGGCTACTCATCATAAGTGGCTTGTTTAAATTTGTAGCTAAACATCTAAAATTATCTCAATATTAGAAATATTTTGTCTCGTTACTTGTCACTTGTGACTCGTTACATTGCTCAACTCTCTCAATCTTTTTCTCATACGCTCTCGTTTACAGCCCTTGTGCATTTTCTGCACTCCCTGCACTCTTTTTGGCACTGGCTTCGTTTTTTCAGTGTTAACCGTCTGCCTAATCCTTCCTCCTGCACAGGGATGAGATTGCAGTCCTGCAACCTTAATTTTCTTGATTTTTATGGATTTTGTTTGTTTTTCCATAATTTCGCCAGTTAAGGCACCAGCTCCAATTCTAACTGACTCATCTTTCTCTCTCTCTCTCTCTCTCTTTCTCTCTCCTTTTCTGTCTTTCTGTCTCTCTCTCTCTCTTTTCACACTACTATTCATTTCTTAGCCTTATTTTTTGTTTGGATCTTTGTTTTTTTGCTGTCTGCACTGCGATCCATCAGCATTTGTTGCTGCTCCTTCTGCTATTTCTCAGCGTTAAATGCTGCTGTTTCTTCTTCTTTTTAAATATGTATATATATTTCAAAAAACCAACCATATATACATATATGTATATACATATATTTTTGGGAGTTACACAAAAGTATGTTTATCATTTGATCAGAACTCAAGCAGCGGCCTAGTTATAAGCTCGATTAACACGTTGCTATCGAATCTCTCTCTCTCTATCTGTCTCTCTCTCTCTCTCTCTCTTGCTGTCTCTTTCTACGTGTTGCCATCTCCTTTTGGTTACGTGCTCTGATGAAAAGTAAACATACCACAAATTGGACAGTGGAACACATGTTTGGCGCGTTAAATGCTCGAGAGCGTGTTATTTATAACGATTTTTATTTTGTTTTTTTTTGCTTTTTATTTTTTTTTTACTCTACTGCTTCTGCTTCTTCTTATTATTCTTCTTCTTCTGGTTATGTTAGCCTGGCCAAAACAGACGGTGTGAGTTTGGAAGAAGAGAGAGAGAGAGAGAGAGAGATAGTGGAGAGAAGGCCTTTGCCAGGCTTCTGCAGCAGCAACAACTGTTGCCACTTTTCTTTCTTGCTGCCACATTTCTTGTTGTTGTCAAGACGCGTGCACCCGTTTGCCTTGCCTCGTTGTTGTTGTTGTTGTTGTGGTTGTTGCTGCTGTTTGGTCAACACCTTTTGTAGACTTTTGTAGCTTTGGGCCACAGAAAGTCCCAACAGCCAAGAAACAGCAACAAAAAAGCACAAAAAAGTAAAAAACAAAAACGGAACAGAACTGAACTGAAAAAAAAAGAAACGGCAGCAGTTGTAAGTTGGTGTTGTTGCAACCGCAAGAAATATGCGTGTAGCACGTTCAACAAACACGGCGCTGCCCCTGCCCCAGCCACGAAGCGCGCGCCCTCATGTTGCATACAAGACCCCGCACCCCTTGTCCCTGCCTGAGCCTGTGTTTCTGTCAAAGTCCTTGAACACAACTGACGCCATCCTCAGGAGACGCCGCAGACACGCAATTCTCCTCACAAATTCTTCCCGCAATTCTCCTCTCACACACAATTCTCTCGTAACCCGCATATTTCTCATCTCCCAAAATATGTATGAACATACATTCAATATATGTTATGAATATGCTAGGGGTTGCTTTGCTCCACACGGTTAATTGAACTCTCGATTATAACTTTCACTTCTTGTTATTGTTGATGATGAACCAATATCTTTGGGGTTGTTGTAACTTTCTTCAGGACTTTCCTTACGCTCTTTTATAGATTCTTCTCAACTACCATTCAGTTGATTTCCTTTTAAAACTATCTTGCTTTTACAATGAAATCCTCAAACTTTTCAATATCTGGAAAATTCTCGTTCTTTATTCATCATATTTGTCTACTTCAAATTTCATATTTTCCTTCAATTTTATTCTTCTTTTTCTTTGTTGTATTCTTTTTCTTCGGCTTCTTCTTTATCTGTTTTATCTTATTTGTTATTTTCCGTATTCTCTTTCCTAAAGTTGTTGCTTTCTTTATTCGCGTCGTCTTCGTTTCCCACATTTATATGGAAATTTCTGCAATTTTTCTTAATTTCCTTAAAATTTCTCCTACATCTTGTGTTTCTTTCTCCTCTTTCTCCTCTTTTCAGTTTTCTTGCAATTTTTTTGTCTTCTGGTTTATTTTTTGCTGAATTCCTTGAGATTTGTTTTATTTCATCTTTTTTTCTATTTTCTTTCAATTTCCTACAATTTTTTTCTTTTTCGTCTTCGTTGTTCTCTTCTATACATTGCTATTTCCGCATTTTCAGGAAACATCTCTCTCTCTCTCTCTCTCTCTCTCTCTCTCTCTCTCTCTCTATCTATCTCCTTTTTCAGCTCCCTTTTTGTATTACGTCTTCTTAAACGTCTTCTTTGTTAAGTTTCCCTCATGCAAATGCTAGAAAAATGTCAGTTTTAAGCAATGTGGCAACTCTGTATTGCTTACACTGCTTGGCAACTCTATAGTGTGGGTTGCCACTGCTGATTCTTCGCTGTATTTTAAGTTGCATTCGTTAGCCGGACTATATCTTCATCTCGCTGCTACTCTGATCCATTCTCTACCTCTTTTCCCTCTTTACTTCTCTCATTCATTCGCTCTGTTTCTCTCTCTCTCTCTCTCTCTCTCTCTCTCTCAGTTTTTTCTTTCTTTTTGCTATCTTGAATGGCTGGCAGCAAATCACGGTGCTGCCCACTTGCAAATATCTTCGAAACAGGTGCCCCAAACCCCCAACTCAAAACACATACATACGTACCTCTGTTCTCCCAGTCACCCCCGCTCATCTACTCACCATCTTCCTCTCTCTCTTTCTCTGCCTTTTGGCTTGTTTGTTGTTGGGTCTTATCAGTTTGTGGCCAAGTTGGCGAAAACAGTTTCTGCGAATCGTGTTGATTTGATTTATTTAAACAACCAAACATAACAACAACGACAACTGCAAAAGAGTGCCAAGATGAAGACGACGATGAAGACGAGGAGAAGAAGACGATAAAGAAGAGGCAGTGGAACGAAGAAGCAGCCAACAAACTTATCGAATTGGCGATCATAAATAAGAATTATGCTTATGCTACATATAAACATGATGCGTTGGCTGTGAAGAGAGCCACCCATGAATGGACCAAGATGATGAAGAAACTGTTCAAAAACAAGAAGAAGAAGAAGATGCTGAAGATGAAGAAGAAGCAGCAGCAGTAGTTGTAGAAGAAGAAGAAGCAGTGGCAGATCTCTGGCAACGCTGTGTGTGGGACATTAGAAATATCTGTGGAAAACACACAACAATATCTCGCACAACATTTCAAAAAACGCAGTCTCCCAGCTACCTCTCCCCCCCTCTCTCTCTCTCTCTCTTTCTCTCTCTCTCTGCGATTTTCTCTGTGTCTCTCTCTGTCTCTCTCTCTGTCTCTCTGTATATGTTGGCTCGTTACCTTGTTGACTTTGAGGATTTATGAGTGTCTGACGTGTGTGATGACTGTTATTAGTCGCTCTTGGCCACGTTCTTCTTCTGTCCTGTCTCCTATCGAACTCCTTCGCTTCGCCTTCTACCTCTCCCTCTCCCATTTGCCCAGCGCAGCCTTTGTCTTAACAAACGGATGTTTGTCTTGGCCAAGTCAATATCTGTTGGCAAAGCCACACAGTCTTAGCCTTGGCCAAAAGCCTCGATCTGCAGAAAGTTATGAGATTCGCTCTCTGTTCTTTTTTCTCTGCTTTTCCTCTTCTTTTTTTTTGCCATTCCATCATGTTTCTTCTGCTGCTGTTGCTGCCTCATCTTCGTTGTGCAAACAAAACGCGCGTTAATACGCGGTATCTGCACCCATAATTTAGACATTAAATGTGGGCGCTCGTCATTCAATTTGGGGGCGTGTCGCCAACGCCAAAAGGGAAACTGATCGTCGCACAGGAAAATATTTCACATTTTTTTTTACCATCTTTTTTTTTTGTATTTGGTTTTAACACTTTTTTTAGGTTATCAATTTATACTAGTTGTATTATAAATAAATAAACATATAAAATGTAAATTATAAATAAATAAATAAATTACATATTATAGCAATTATTTGTATAAATTTATATTTTATTCATATTTTAATTTCTTTGTTTTATTTTCATATTATGTGATTCACATTTGATTGTTTGTTTGACTTCTTGCATGTTTTATTCACTTAAAGTTTTTATAATTCAGTTTTCTTCTTAAAATTCATCAATTTTTATCACAGTATTCAGTTTCCTTCAATTTCTCTTTTAATTATGTTTTTTTTTTTGTTGAAAATTGAATTCTCTTGAGTTGCTTTCTATGCTATGCTTGAATAAATTCTCGCTGACGTTTTCTGTCTATTTTGGAGGACACTTTTCTTCAACGGCCACACCCACCCCGCATATCTCCACCTCCTCCCAATTCTCTCTTAAGTTGGCGTTTATCTTGTTGGCTTTGGTTTAAGCTCACTTGAGTGCTAAATGCGCATAAATTACTTACACTTTGCCAGGCAAACATTCATGCCACAGCCACGCCCATTCAACTGACCACCCACTGCTCTCTCTCCTCTTTCTCTCTCTCTCTCTCCATCTCTGTCTCCTTCAGACACTTTGGCAGTTTGTGAAACGCGCACAAATCAACGAGCTGAAAAACATTTGACGCACAATTTATTTAAAAATAAGTTGACGCAGAGTGCAGAGAAAGATAGCATGCCAGAAAGAGAAAGAGGAAGAGAGAGAGAGAGAGAACAGTTGCTACCCCTCAAGACATTTACGCTCAGTGCGCGCTCTCTCTCTACTCAAGCATCCCCCCAAGAACATCTTCAACTCACCCCCAACCTCTCAGACATTCTCCATTTCATAATTTTTCTCCTCCTCCATCATTCAATTTTCATCATTTCTCTTCTTTAATAGAACTTACTTATCCATTAATTATAAATTTATATATTATAAATATCTAAAATATTTTTAATACTCTTTACATATTGAAATTATAAACTTTTTTTCTGCATTTTGAAAGTTGTTTATGGCGAAGCTTTTGTTTAAGTGAAGCAACTTAATCTCTCCACTCTGATTCCAAATATGTAGAGAAAGCTCTTTGATATAATATTGAATATTGAAAATTTTACAATTTCCTTTATAATTTCTTCTTTGCAAATTGTGATTGTGTTTTTAAATATCTTAAAATATGTAGTATTATGAAATGTATTTACTTTACTTACCTTGTCGATTTGCAGACAACATTTTTCTGAAAATATCAAAGAAGGAAAATAATGTTATTCATATATACGAATTTTATCAATTTTGAAATATCTTACTGCAAAATTGTAGAGCATTTTTATGATAAAAAAAAAACAGACATTTTAGTTGTAGTTCGGTCACAAAATTATAAGAAATTATGATAAATATAATATAATAAAAAAATTATCAAAAGTGTCTTTAAATATACTTACTAAAGGGAAGAAGAATTAGCGGGGATTAAGTGAGAGAAGAAGACTGTGTGTGTGTGTGTGTGTGTGTGTGAGTGTGTATTTATATATATATAATAAATATATTGCATCAATGTTTAACAATGTTTATATTGCTGCATCACTTGTCAGATGATTATGATTTATTGTTGTTGTTATTGTTATTGTTATTGTCAGATTTTCTCACAATTTTGTCAAGTTTGTCAATTGCAATTAAGTGTTTGTATGTATGTTTGTATGTTTGTTTGTTTGTATGTATGTATGTATGTATGTGCAACAACAAAAACTAAAAACCACTTAAAGCCTGCAATTGAATTAAATGAAAATGAAAACGAATTGAAAAAAAATTGACAATTTTTATTGTTGTTTTTAGGGCATTTTTTTTTTATATTTTTGATTATTGTGCGAAAAATCACACAAGCCACAGAGCCAACGGCTTGCATATTAAACACTTGTGTGTGTCAGTGTGTGTGTGTGTGTGCGTGTGTGCCAGTGTGTGTGTGGGAGGAGCAACTAAACATAATTTATAAATTGCCATAAATGGACGACAAGCAAAACAATAAAACGAAGGCAATGAAAACACAGCCAAAGACAAGTAATTTCACTTACGATAGGTTACCCAACTACAGGATTCCCCGCTCACTACAATACAATAAACACCATTTTTTGAGAATGGCCAATTTTCGCCTCTTTTTGTCACATTTTTGGCCATATATCTGAAAATACTCATCAGAAACACCTCAAATAAAAAGCAATATGCTAGTTTAGAGTCCTAGAATCGATTCAAGTCAAAAAATTGGGATAAAACAACTTTTTGATTTTTGATGATTTTGTCAAGGGGTTAGTATGAAAAATGGGTCAAAAAAGTCGAAAAATTAAAAATGATGAATGTAGCAAAAATTTTGATGCAGATTTAAACATATTTAAAACCCATTTCCAAAATGCCAAATTTCATGAAAATCGGATGATTTTTGGCCGAGTTATGATATTTCAAAGATTGTGTAAAAGCTATTTTTTAGAATGTCAAATTTAAGCCTCTTTTTGACGCATTTTTGGCAATATCTCTAGAAATACTCATCAGAAAAACCTCAAATAAAAGGCATTATGCTCATTTTGAGTCATAGAACTGGTTAAAGTCAAGTGGAGTATTTCAACATAATTTGAATGCAGAGTTAAAATGGGTTCAAAACCATTAACAGAAAACATAATTTTATGAAATTCGGTTAATTTTTGGAGAAGTTTTGGAATTTCAAAATTATGAATTCGGGATATTTTGAAGCTTAATTCGACCAAATCGGGAAATCTTCTCCCAGTAACATTTATTTAACATTTTCGAATATTCAGATCGGCTATATTCCATCATACCTGTAGTACGAGGAATAATGGCAAAATCAAAAACAAATCCAATCAGAAAAATATAAGCAGTTGTTTTTTAATGAGAGCGAGGGAGACGCTTCGATGCCGTTGCCTTGCATACAAAACGTGAGCAGCGCAGTAGGCGTCGACGGCGTGACAAGTGTAGTAAAATGAGCAAAGACACACACCACAGCATATATGAGAGTTCATGCATTGACTCCTTATTATGAGAAGTGTTTGGTTGGAGGGGGAAGCGCTGTGTCCAGGGAACGACAAGAAAAATTAAGCAAAGTGCAAAACAAAAGCAAAATGCCAGCACACAATACACGCACACAGCCAAACTTAGCATATACACAAACCAAACAGAACGAAACAGAAGGTACAGATGCGGGGGCGATGCCAATAATGCCGGCTCGCTTGCACATATCAAACAGCCAGCGCAGCTCTGGCAAATGCAAAACGCAAATGAACTGCTGCGTACACACACAAACAGACACACACACACACGATAGAGCGAGAGAGTGTGAGCGAAAGAATGTGTGTGCAGAACTTTTTTTTGTTATGTTTTGTGTTCGTCGTGCAGTTCGCTCATTGTGTGTGGGTGCGCGGTGCGCATACGAGTGAGTGAGCGAACGAAACGAACGAACGAATGAGCGAGACTGTTGCTAGAGTGTGAGCGAGTGAGAAGGCGAGGCAGGCATATGTATGCATGTATGTGGGTATGTATATGTGTATTTTGTGCTTTTGTTTGGCTGTGTCAATTGACCGAAAATGATGGCGACGCCGACCAAAAATTTTACGAGCAAAAATGGCGCACACATTCATACATACATGCATGTATACACATGCACGTAAAAATGTGAGCGTGTGTGTGTGTGTGTGTGACAGTCGCCGCAATTATGAGCAATTATGACAGCAACAACAACAACAACAACAACAACATACATGAAAACGAAAATAAAACAAAAGCAAAAGCAAAGCGACGGCCATTTGAAAGAGCATGCTTGTTTTGTTATGGGGGTTGAAGGTAGCGCCCATTGAAATGCCAAAACATCATAATTACATTGATGAAAAATTCAAGTGTGTGTATATTTTTAATAAATATATATATAATTATGAAATTGAAAGTGAATGCGGTGTATGAAGAGAAAAAGCGCAATAGAGTTACAGAAAATAAAGTGTTTTTTTTTTTTAATAATTACAACATTTTATAGGAAGGCATAAAAAATAAGTAAATAAAAATCACCCAAAATTAAACTCAGTTTGAATATATGGTTTTTATATATACTTTCTATGTAATCGGTCTAATTTTAGCATAATATTTGCTGAAATAAAAGAATTAATAAAAATAAGTTATTATAAATTGTAGGGATAGTTTCATTATGTTTTCAATATATGAGAATTTCAAGATAGCATCGAAATAAAGATAAGCTTAGATATTGTAGATGAACGAAAGTTTAAAAACATTTGGCTTCTCTTTGAATGCACTTGACAACTCTGAAGATATTTCATAAAACAGTTATCTCCCGTTTCATAACACATAAAACTGCTTGTCCTACACCACAAAATGTCACATAAATCAACACCCGACAAAAACAGAGCCGAACTTCTCGGTTGTGACCTACGAACCCCGAACCCGAACCTCAAACGGAACCTCAATCCAGACCGCAGAAGAAATCTATGCTTATCGCGGCGACAACTCTATTTCAATTCATAACAATTAAATGAAACAACAAACATAAAATATGAAAACAACTAGTTTTTAGAGTTCTCTCTCTCTCTTATCAATTCCACTTCTTCTTCATCTGTTTCGACAACTTGACGACTCGCTGAGTTATGTGCTGCCATTTGCACTTTGAACCTGCCACTGATCATGCCACAGGCCGTTACGTTGACAACCATTGTTGCCACTTGCTTTCTTTTCCTTCTATTTCTGTTATATTTTTTGAGCCACGTTTTTGGCGCCGTCATAAAATGTTATCAGCAGTTTGATAAGAACACAATTTCAGGCATGTTGTGGTGAGGAAAAATACATGTTCTCTTCTCGTATATTCTTGGTTGGGATTGTTTTCCTTTCGCTCTCGTTTCACGCATTTTTGTTGATAATTAAGCGCACCGAAAAATTGTAATTACATGCGATTTGATTTATATATTGGCCTGATATTTACGATGCTAGAGCATCGATGGGGACGGAGGATGGGAGGGAGAGGGAGACTGTGGCATGCGAAGTGGCATGGAGTGGGAGTTACCCAATTGGGTTTGGTTGTGGGATTCCCACAGTGACTGACGACAGCTGAGCACTCAATCCTTAGCGCCACACACACACAACAAGCAACGTGCAGCAACAACAAACAATGGCAACAAAAAGGGGCATCAGGATTATAGTTTTAGCTGCCCTTATACTACATACATACATACACACATATGTATGTATTTGCTGCATGTTGTCTGTTTGCTGCTCTTTGTTTTGTGGCATCAACGCGCAGCGGGTTGCAAGGCACTGCGTCTAGCTGTCCGTCCGTCTGTCCGTCCGTCCGTCTGCCGGTCTGTTTGTCTGCTCGTTCGTCTGTCTGTTTGGTCTGGGGCACGTCTTAATGACATGGCCATTCATTTTGAGGCACAACGAGACGACGACGACGATGAGGTTTGTGGGCGTTGCCGGTTAACTGACAGCCAGCGAACCATTCTGACTGTTTGTGGCATGCCACATACAGACACACACACACACATATTTACAGAAACTGCTCTGCTGCTGCTGCCTTCATAAATTGTTTTATTATTATATAGAGTTGAATTATGGCCCGATAAGGTCGGAGCAAAAGAGATGCAGATAGTCGCTTGATGAGTGGGGGCAGGAGCAGGGGCTGATGGGAAGGGAGAGAGAGGGAGGGGGGTGGTTGAATAGGAAGCAGAGTGGCCCCTGTCAGTTTATTGGTTTAACTAATTTGGCTGCAACGACGTCCATAACGTACCTCCCTCCCTCTGTCCGTCCATCCGTCCGTCCGTTCGTCGGTCTCTTCGTTCATAAAACATTTTCAGACACAGCACAGATCCTTGATCTATCTACCTTACTCTTTCCATCTCCTCTTCTCTCTCTCTCTGTCTCTCTCTCGCTCTCTTGGCTATTGTAATTAGCGTTGTCTCTGCGATGTTGCAGCTGCCACCGCTTCAAAATTTGTCAAATAAATTTCGCTTGCAACGCGGGGATAAAATTTAAAGCAGTCAATCTACATAGATGGCGAAAGGGGGCATGGACTGGAGGAGCAGTGTGTGTGTGTGTGTGTGTATGGAGGGGGGAGGGGAACTGCAATTGATCTGCTCAATTTGCATTGCAATTTGCAATTGCAATTCAATAAAATTCAAATTAAATTCAAATTAAATGCAGAAGACAGCAGCTGTCTGTGCCCCATTGCAACAAGATGTTGCAACAAGATGTTAATGTAAATGTAAATGAATATGCACCCCAATCGGTTTATCGATTATCGTTTATCGATCGAAATGTGTTGACAAACTTGCAACGAGTGCAAATCTTCTCCCCATTCTTCCCTTTTTTTTTTTCTTTTTTGATGACCTTTTTTTCTGAAAATTCTCAAATTTATTTTACCAGTTTACCACAACTTGAAGATATGCAGCAAATTGTGGATTGTATTGAAAAATATTTCAAGATATATAAATTTTTTTTTGTTTTTTTTTTTTAAATAATAATATTCACATCAAAATTAAGTGCAAATAGATATAAAAAAAATGATAAGCAAATATTTACAATTTAGTTGTAAATTAAAAAAAAAAAAAAAAAAAAAAAATTATAATAGATAATTGTAGTTCGAGCCGTAATAAAATAATGGAATTGGGAATTACAAATCGTAATATAAAAAAGTATGTCCAAAATATCATAACTGCTGTCATGAGCCTAGCATATCCTGTTGGTGGCGCTTCCACAGGGTATACAGCAAAACAGGGAGAGCTCTCTCAACAAAAAATGAAATTAAAAAACAAAAAACAAACAAAAAAGAAAAACACGACAACAATTTTGTTGTCACAAAACGCGAACTGTCAACGGGGCAGCAATCGACGCTGTTCGTGTTGCTGCTGCTGCTGCTGCTGCTGTTGACATCGGTACCTTTTTGGCCACGTTGCAGGTGCTACTTTAATCCCCGCTCACCTCCAACAGCACAGAGTGAGATAGAGATATACATATGTATATATATATATATAGAGAGAGAGAGAGATGGCGAGAGCTTAGCACAGCTGTAGGTAGAGTTTTAGTCGATTTTTCGTGTTTTTTTTTTTTTTTGGGTATTTTGTTTTATGCTCATCGCGCTCTCTTTCTCTCTCTACTCTACTCAACTCTACTCTACACTAGCTCTCTCTGTCTTTCATGAAACTCATCAGCTGCATCTTGACTTCAGTTGCCGCTGCTGCTGCTTCTGTGTTAAACAGCGTCTGATTGACTCACTGATAAAATGCATTGACAATTGACGCTTCGGTTACCAGCTAGAATGAGATGAACAACAAACAGACACAGAGGCATACATATATAGAAAGAGAGAGATATAGGGAGGGAGAGAGAGAGAGACAGAGAAAAGGCAACGCGTACAGGTGCCTTAACAGACACCGTTTAGCAACCGACTGATAAATGACCATGTTGACATGAGAGCGGGGGGAAGGCATCGATAGAGGAAGAGGATGGAGGGGGGGAAGGGGAGATGTGTGCCTTGGATCTGCCTATAGAGTTTAGAGATCTGTATGTTAATATAGACAACCACGAGTAGTATGTATGAATGGAGTGTTAGAAATGTATTTTTTATATAAAGTCAGAAATTATTTTAAAGAAATCTATCTTATCTTTCAATTTTCTAAATAAATTATTATATTTTTGATTAGATGTGGCAGATATCATTTTTTGCTCAAAAAGCTGTTCCGACCATTTTTCAATACAGTGGCCATATTTTCTAAAATATGGTTCCGAATCAAGTGCGGTAAAGTTTTTTATACTCATTTCGATGCCAGAAATCGATTGAGCACAAAAAATTTCGATTTTAAAATTTTCACTATTTTGGCATATTTGCTAGGACTTTTTTTTTAAATAAAAGTTTTACAAGTTTGAAATAATAAAATTCTCAAAAATAATATTTGCCATTCTTATTCATTTTTATGATATATGAATAGATTTCTTTTATTTTTATATCTTCTATTGTTCAGTAAAAATGTATGTCAAAATGATACTTAAAAAAATATATGAAAAATTATTTGTAAAATCTTTTCCCTACATTCGGAAAACATTTTAAAAATAAAATTTTTTTTTTTTTTTTTAATTTACATTTTAACATAAATTTTTACTTAACATTTGTATTGGTTTTTTAACTTATGCGTTACATTCTCATCTCCCCACCTTTTTGAGCACCTCCCCTCTCCCCTATTGCTACGTTCCCCATTACGTAATATGGGTAGCGAACACATTTGCCGCTTATCTTCAGTTTACTCAATGACAACAGTAATCTCTCTCCATCTCTCTCTTTCTCTCCATCTCTCTCTTTCTCTCACTCTCTCTGTCAATTACAACTCAATCGCTGAGGACTTGCGTCTGTATGTCATGTCTGTCGCCAGCGCAAAAGGATCTATATAGATAGCAGCCACAGGGCAAGGACTGGTTAGGCAGGACAGAGACAGAGACAGAGAGAGAGAGAGAGAGAGAGAGAGAGAGAGAGAGAGAGAGAGAGAGAGAGAGAGAGAGAGAGAGAGAGAGAGAGAGAGAGAGAGAGAGAGAGAGAGAGAGAGAGAGAGAGAGAGAGAGAGAGAGAGAGAGCACAGATAGAGATAGAGACGGGCCCATCAGCACTTGAGAGACAAAAGAGAGGGCTAATTGATTAGCCATTAACCTCAATAGGGACGACATTTGCAGCTAAGCACTGAGAAGGAAAGCAGCGACACCTCAAGAGTAACAGAGAGAGAGAGAGAGAGAGGAGGGGAGAGTTTGAGAAACAAAAGAGAGCGAGTGAGAGAAAGAAAGAGAGAAGGAGAGAGATACGTGCAGCGAGCTAGTATCGGCTTAATTAGGCTTAATTATGGGCTCAGGTCAATGAAATAAAAAAGTAAAAACGAAAAAAAAACGAAAGCAAACAAAACACAAAAAAAAGGACTGAAAACACTTTCAAGCCACATTAACAGCTCGTTGTTGGTTTTTTGCTGACAATAAAAAACAACAACACACAGCCAGACTAAATGAAAGCGAGATGGCCATACACACTGTGATAGAGAGAGAGAGAGAGAGAGAGACAGAGAATGGCAGGATTGATATGTGAGCGCGCTGAGGAAATTGAATTAGCTGTGTGGGCCTCAAAAATGAAAAAAAAAAAAAAAAAACAAAAAAAAAAAACAGAAAAACAAACAACTTTTCGGTCGAAAGGTGCAAGTTTTACACGTAACGATTTGCAAGAAGTTGCCGTTGAAGAAGAAGATGATGATGAAGAAGAAGATGCAGCAGAGGAAGAAGAGACAAACTGCAAGGAGGAGCAGCGGCAGCAGCAGCAGCATCTGCCACAAACTACAGCTTCCAAGTTGCAACACAAACGAGAGCAAATCGTTTTGTTGTCGTAGCAACAATTCCAGAGAGACAGACGGAGAGAGAGAGAGAGAGAGACAGAGTGAGAGAGAAACACACAGAGAGAGGGAGCGAGAAATGAAACACGCGTGGTGGCCCCCATTTGTTTGTTGCTGCTGCTAACAGAGAGACAGAGAGAGAGAGAGAATTCGGCTGCTTGGGGCCATGACGTGTCTCGAATCTCTCTCTTTCTCTCTCTCTCACTCTCTCTCTCTCTGCCACCTTCTCTCTCTACCTCTCTCTTCGTCTCTGTGCCTCTCGCTGTCGGTTTGGGGCCATGGCCATAACAAGCTGCCAACAACTGGCGCCAAGTGCTCAATAATGTTAACGAGCTATTCAGTTAAGACAACCAAAAAACACAACAACAACAGCAACAACAACAACATAAACTAAGCAGGCAGACGTGCCACATGCAACAACCGCTGCCTTGCCACATACAACTCAACTCAACTCAAGTCAACTCAACCCAGCTGAAGCAGGCAGCCCCTCCAAGCTCCCACTCGCTTTGTCTGTCTCTGTCTCTCTCTCTCTCTCTTTCTTTTACTCGCTCTCGCTCTCTCTCTCTCCCCCTCTCTCTCTGTGTTGCAAATAAAAAATAATTTGCAGTCCAAAAAAAAAAGCAGCCACACTCCGTGTGTTTGGACCTCGTCTTGGTCTTGATGTTGGTCTTGGTCTTGGTCTTGGTCTTTGCCTTGATCTTGGAGCTTGAAACTGCTGCTGCAGTGGGCTCAAAGGATGCCTCTGGCACTGAACTACACTTGAAGAAATTCTTCTTTTTTAAATTTAATTTTATATTTCAATTAAAGTTATTTTTTTTTTGTATTTTATTAAATGTTCTTAATATACTTTTTATAAAATAAAAAAGAAATAACTTTAACTGAAATACAAAATTAAATTAAAAATTTTATCAAATACAGTCTATATTAAAAAAAAAAAAAAAAAAAAAATGTAATTCATATGCTCAATCACAACAAGAAATAAATGAAAATTTCATTTTAATTACAAAACTTTAATTTATTTAATCACATGAATTAAATTTTCCTTCAGTGTAAAATTAAATATAACTTATTTATTTTGCAAAACTGTTATTCATTGATTAATTTAAAGTTCATTTAAATAAAGAACAAAAAATTAAAATTTAAAAACATTTAAATATTTTAAGCAATCAGTTTTTGTACAAATTCGAAATTTTAAGAAACTAAATATTTCTGGCAGTGTACTTACAGCGGGGATGCACAGTGAGAACGCCGCCTGAAGGTACGCGAACTTGCAGAATTTCATGTTCAGCAGCTCTAAATAGAAACATCGCAAACGTCCGTCCGTCCGTCCGTCTGTCTGTCTGTTTGTCCGTTTGTCAGTTAGCCAGTTCGTCACTTTTGGGGCAGCCAGACAGACATCAGTCAGCGTGGCTTGTTAGCCAAGCCAAGCCAAGCCAAGCCAAGCCAAGCCAAGCCAAGTCCGTCAAGAGATAGCCCAGTGCAAGTTCAAGTCCAGTTTTGAGCCTGGCTTCAAGTTCGCCTCGTTTTTTATGCGGTTATCCCCTCCCTCTCCACCTCCCTGCCTCAACGCTTTACTTTGTTTGTTTTTTTTTTTTTTTTGTCTGTGTGGATTGTTTTTTGTTTTTTTTTTTTTATCAAAATGCAGGCGCAGCTGATGATGATCTGTGAACATGAACAAGACGTTCGTTAAATTTGATTCATGAGGCGCTGAAGCTGGCGCTGGCGCTCGAAACTGGAGACGAGAGATTGGAGAATGTGGAGATGGAGACGAGTGTGGGCAGCGGGATGGGGTTCGGGATTCGGGGTTGGGATTGGGTGTACAGTCTTTTTGGCTGGCGCTCTGAGTTGAGGCGCAGTCGCAGCGATTGAGTGATTGCTACTTAAACTTATAATTTTCATATTTGTATAGAAGAAGTATGTGTTTTTTTTTTTTTTTTTTTCGAGGGTGCAGCCCTTTTGTGGCTTGGGTGGTTAGGCCAAGAGGCCAATTCCAATTCCAACATCAACAAGTCCAAGATTTCGTTCTCAGTCTGAGTCTCAGTCTCCGTCTCAGTTGCAGTCAGAGTCACAGTCTCAGTTCTCCGTTCGGCTCGAGGGCCTTTGGGGCGCCTCTGCTCATGTAATTTTCGAGTTTGCACATTGCCACCAACATGGCCAAGGAACATGAGCCAAACTTGAGGCTAATCAAGAGGCGAGTTCGAGAGTTGCCGTTGAAGTCCGAGTTCGCAGACCAAGATGTTGATGTTGTTGCTCATGCTTTTGGCCAATTTGAATTTTCGAGGCTGTGTAGCTTGGAAACAATTTGCGGCTTGGCGCCACTTGATAACCTAACCGGGGCTCCGACGCGTCCCGATTTCGTTCTTCTTTATTTGTTTGTTTGTTTGCTTTTCTCCCCACCAAACATTGATAATGATGATGATGATGATTGTGTCTCCCTCTCTCTTTCTCTCTGTCTCTCTTTCTCCATCTCTCTCTTTCTCTGGCTGTGTCTGCCTCTTTCTAGTTATCTGCTCTGCGGTGGGGCCTCCACTTGGCGGTTGCCCCTGGTGGGAAGCAGCGTAGCCGTTTAGGCTTTATTCCTTGCGCTGATTAATGTTTTATTTGATTACCCCCAGTAAAACGACTTGACTTTATACATACATACATATACTATATATACTATATATATATATATATTATAAATACATATATCTATCTCGCTCTATTCACTGATTTCCTCATCCCTTTCTTACTTTGCATCCATCTCGGTTTTCGCAGACAAATGTTCCCGCAAATGAAATTTCGTGTTTCTGGTCTGGATGCCAAGGCTAAATACATATTGCTACTGGATATCGTTGCGGCCGATGATTATCGTTATAAATTTCACAATAGGTATGTAACGTGTACAATAAGAAAATGATACGGCACTAAAATAATGTGCCCAAGAAATACTATTTTTAAATATATTTACAATTATTTTAAAAAAATATATATATTTATATTTTCAATAATTTAAAAAATATAAATATAAGTATTGCCCATAATAAATCTATTTAATTTTCATTATAAGTGCAGATTAAAAAAAATTATAATATAAATTATGTCTGTTTTCAATTACGAAAAATTATATTATATTTTTAAAAATTATTAGATATAATAAATGTAGTAAAATATTAAAAAAAAAAATTCTAAATTTAGTTAATTTTTTTAAATTATTTATCATATTATTGAATTTTGTCTGTTTTCAACTTCAAATTCGAATGAAAAGTTATTGGTGCGGATTCGGAATTGAGAACAACGGCCTGAATATAAATGTAATATATGATAAAAATTATTATATATAGTAAATGTAGTAATATAATTTAAAAAAAAATAATTTCAATACATATATAGATTTTAAAACATTTATTTTTTTTAATATTTATAATAGATAATTATTAGATATAATAAATGTAGTAATATAATTTAAAAATAAGAAGATTTCAATATATATATACATTTAAAAATATTTTTTTTTTTTTAATATTCATCATAGATAAGTTAAAATTAAATAGAAATGGTGAAAATCAAATTTTTCTGTGAAGAATGTGTTTTTGAAGCTGTGACATTCTTATTTCTTCGTGTACCTAAGAAACGCATATAATTATTGCAAAACATTGATTTCAATTATAAGAATAGATTTCACGTAAAGTTATCAAAATATGATATAATGTATATTTATTATTGTAATTGTTTGCAGTCGCTGGATGGTCGCGGGCAAAGCGGATCCGGAAATGCCAAAACGCATGTACATTCATCCAGATTCGCCCACAACGGGTGAGCAATGGATGCAAAAAGTTGTTTCATTTCACAAATTAAAATTGACCAACAATATTAGTGATAAACATGGATTTGTAAGTACTGTACGTCTTCTTTGTTTACCGCATTAGTTATTTAAGCCCTACCATACCATATATCATATCTATAACATATATCCTATACAGTATTCATCATTCTCTTTTTTTCCTTTCATTTTCGTGGCCAACAAAAGAAAAACTTGTGATTTTAGGTGTATTTTCGGAGAGTGTTCGGAGAGATTTTATGTTTTTTTTTATTATCATGATTGTGAAAAGGTTGTTTAAATATTTGTATATTTGTGTTTGGAACGTTTTCGGAGAACTTAAGTGACTTTCGTTGTTGGTAGTTTGTATTAAAGTTGAAGAATTTTTGAAATTATATTTTATAAGCTCGGAAAGATTGTAAAAGTATATACAATATAATAGCACATATTTTCGGAGTTGCATTCTCAGTTTCGAAGTATTTCGCCATTACGAATGTCAATCTACGATATTTTTGAATTACAATTATTCAAATTATTTCAGAGTACCCACAATCTTGTTTTTGCTGCTTCTATAAAGTTTCTAATAATTATTTGAGGTATATCTTGTGACTGGCGGAGTTATATAAAGTTTGTAGAAAGTGTGTCAGTTGGAGATCTTTAAGGTGGAGATTTTAAAAGTTTTGCAGTATTTTCAAAGTTTTTTCGGAGTCGCTTAACTGGACTATGATATATGACGGATATGTTTCATACTCTGCCGCTAACAGATGTTACTTGCATTAGAGGAAGTAGCTGAGTTGGAGTGAGTGAGATGAGATAGTTAGAGACAGAGAGAGTGAGACAGAGACAGAGAGGGAGATAGAGAGAGAGACAGAGAGAGAGGAAGTGATCGCAAGGCAAGAAGATCATTTATCGCATAGAGATGCTGGCAAACTTCAAAGCAAACCTTTATCAGTACCCTGTATATCTACATACGCTGTCAAGCGGAAGATGTGTGTGTATGTGTGTGTGCGTGTGTGTGTGAGTGTGTGTAATAGCGGCTTATCAATGTAAATTTGCATGGCCGCGTTGCTGCGTTGCGTTGACTGCGCGCGCCGCTTATCGAAAACTTCTCACGCGCAGCGAGTTGGCGGCGTCGTCGGCATGCGACAAACGACGACAAAAACTTAACTCGTTGGCTGAGGCAGACAAGGAGAGAGCAAGAAACAGAGAGAGAGATAGAGAGAGAGAGAGAGGAAGAGAGAGATCTAGAGCGAGAGTGATAGAGTATGAGCAGCAGCTTCCGCATGCTCTCTGGCAAATTGTCGGCGCGATCACTGACTCCCTATCGCCATCTCTCTTTCTCTTTCTTCTTCTCTCTTTCTCTTTCTCTCTCTCCTTCTCTCTCTCGCTCTCTGTCCTTGTCTGCGGTAAGTTATCAAGAACTGTTTGGCTGCTTTTGATGTTTCGCCAACGCCGATCGCGTAAATTTCATCAACTGCTGCGCGCAAAATTTTCATTTCATTTCAGTTTTTCTAGACTCTCTTACTTTTATTGAACGCCGCGTTTTATATATTTTGTATTTTTTTTTCTTTTTTTGTATTTATTTATTTTTCGCTGTTGTTTTTTGTGGGGGGGGGGCCTCGCGCGCTATTTGCTGGCCACCCGTTGTGCGGTCGTCGCGATTATTGGCGAACGGCGAAGACATCGTCGCTGGCGGGCGCCAATGCAAGCAAGAGTTGCTCGCCTGCCCGCCTGCCCGGACGCCCCCCCGCCTGCCCGCCAGCCTGACTGCGTTTTTTTTGTCGTCTCGCTGGCGTTGCCTTTTTTGCATGGCAAGTCATAAATCGCATGCAGAACAAGCAGCGAGACAAACGCCGATTGCTTTGCTCGTCTGTGCGTGGGCAACTCGCGTTCTCGCTCTCCCGCTCTCTCGATCTCTCGCTCTCTCGCTCTCTCGGACGCTCACTTGCCCGCTCGCTAAGTAGCCTATGTTGGCCATTAATTTCGCCAAGTTCAAACGACGAGTGCCGACACAAAGCGATGCGTGTGTTCTGCTGCTGCTGCTGCTGCTGCTTCTTCTTGTACCTTTGGTGCTTCTTCTTATATGGGATATGCATGTACACACAGACATACATGCCATATACATATATACATATATATGTATGTATGAAGTAAAGTTTATGTCATTTTTGTTTTCAACATTTGCGTAACCACAAAAGTGCCATGCAACAGCAGCTGTTGCCGCTCTCAGGTGGAAGGACGGCAAGGAAACCCGCATCGCATCGCTTGCGCGCGTTCACGCCCCATTTTGAGACTCCATACTTACAATGGACATGCACGCGTCTCTCTCTCTCTCTCTCTCTCTCTCTTTCTATATATATATGGATGTCGATATGTAGAATACGCTCAAATCTATAATTTAACACTTTTTTGCGGTCGAACAGACAGTGCGATGGCTAGAGGGGGGAGGGAAGGGGCTGGACAACCCTCAGCAACCCTGAGGTCAGCGCAGTGGTCAGGTCAGGTGACGCTTAGGCGACTCTACTCCACTCCACTCCATTCCATATCATGCCGGCCGAAAACTTGGACTTGTCATATCCATGAACCCATGTATTAACACACTGTGTGTATGTCCTTGCCCGTTGGCTGCGTGTCAAAACAACAGTAAATCGTTGTCATGCACACACACACACACACACACACATACAGCCGAAACGCAGCAACATTCTCCACCCACTTTCGAACACTAATTGTATGTGTCTCTGACCACGTTGTCGCATGCCTTCTCATTTGAATACATTGAAATGCACTTAGCTAAAACAATGTTCCCTCTATTCTATTTATCGAGTTAAAAAATATATTTAATAAGTTCTACAAAAAAAAAAAAAAATTTGAAATTTTTGAAGATTTCGAAAGCACTCGTAATACACTTCTTTCTTCGATGGGAAGCATTTCAGAAATAACTATTATAAAAATATATTAAAAGCATTTAATGAATCAAGAAATGAAAATAAATACTTTTAAAATGTCAAAAAACACAAATAATATAATCAAAGTGAACAGAGATTTCTAAATATGGCATATACATATAAGTGAAATATTTTCAAAAATATTGTTCTATTTCTATTATTTCTTCCAGCATTTAAATTTTTAATGTGTAGCAAGAAATTCGATAATAAAAAACTTTTAAAAATTTCGTATAAAATCAGCACAAAATACTGCCTAAAATATTATGAATTCATAGAACTCATGTATAAAACTTCTTAGACGATATTAATGTAATGAATATCTGAAGTTTAGATTATCATAACTTATAATATGCTGTTGGATTAGATTCGTTGTGCATATTATCAGCACCTTCTATAGGGAGGGTATCATTATCACAAAAATTCACAAAGCGCATACAAAAATCGCGCGCGTTTTTAAACGCTACCTCCAATATGTATATGTATGTGTGGTTCTATGTGTGTGTGTGTGTGTGTTTGTCGGCCATGTTGCAACCCTAAAATTATGGCAATATTGGTATAATTTTTTTGTTCCTTACTTTTTTTTTGGGGTGGTTCCACAATGCGGTGTGAGATGCGTCATTGTGTCTCGAGGTGTTGCCTAATGCGTTTAATTGCTGAATACAAAAATTATATATGTACATACATATGCATATATGCATGTATGTATGTATGTATGAAAATATAAAAATTATAAAATGAAATAATGAAAAGCTTTTGCCAATTAGCCTGGGGCATTTGAGGGGTGAAGAGCGCGCGGTGAGGAAAAATGGGCAAAAATGTTACGCGTCACTTGAAAATGGACTGAAGATGTTTGTCAAGTGGCAGACACAATCTAAAGGACCTATGTTACCTAACGAACCAAATGCCAAAAGCACTCACTCACACACACACACACACACATACATACAAACTCTGTCTTACTCTCTCTCGCTTTCTCTGTCTGTCTGTTGGCTGCCATTAGTTTCATCATAGTTCAAAGCATAGTTGGCCAACTTGAATGGCATCAATGGGACATCGTCCTGTGACCATTGAGCCATGACAGCAGCAGCAGCAGCAGCACACACACACACACACAATCACACTCACACATACATATATACACACACACACGCACACCCTTTTCAGCGCAGACGAAGCGCAAAAAATTTATCACAGCCAAGTTGACAAATAAAGTGAAGTGGAGTTCCATATCCGGACAGCGAGCCAAAATCAAATTAATTGAAGCTCACATGTACCTTCCCACTCCACACTCCTCCTGGACACAAAATGGCTTTTTCCTCTCTCTCTCTCTCTCTCTCTCTCTATACACACTCTCTGCTGTTTCGCTCCTTGCTGGTTGTCCTGGACGTCGTCTTTCAGCGTTGCTCTTGTGGCTGTTTCTTGAAACAATTCGTTTAGAAAATCAAAGGAGTTCCGACTAAAGTGTGAGTGCGTGTGCTCGAGTGTGTGTGTGTTTGGTATATGGCCAATTTGTCTGTCACAGTCAGAGTCAGGTAGTTCTCATCCTCATATCCCATACCCATTCCCATGTCCAATCCAAACCCGAATCCTTTTCGCCGTCTAGGTGTTTGCCCAAAATGCAACTTGAAAGGTCGCTTTGATGTCCTCGACGCGTTGCAGGCAGGCAAAAGACGAGTGGTCAACAGATTCCCTTCTGGGATAGTCCATAGATCATCTTTATAATAACAAACATAGTTTCGAGAAATGCAGAGATATTCTGATTATTTCAAAAATTTATGAAAAAATATCATCAGTAATACATATGGAAATATTTCCAATAGTTTTCTGGAAAAAAGTGCTTTATAAATCAATAGGGTATTCAGAAGTATGTCTTCGAAAATCTCTCTCAATTTTATTTTTAGTTATAAATCGAAAATTTATTCAAATGTTTTCAGTAATATCTTAAAAAATGTTGAAATGTATATTCAGAAATAACTCTAAATTTAGTAATCTAATCTAACAGTATGCATATTCGAAAATATCAAAGTTATCCTCGTAGTCCTCTGATCGTTTTCTTATAGACAGATCATTATCGTCATGTTAAACAGATTTCGTAAACTAACGGCTGTAAGAAAATTGCAGCTGCAATTGCATCTAAATTCTTGTTTAGCTACTTAACAGTCTCTTTCTAATCTCTCTAACTCTATTGGAACGTATCCTTTAACAAAATACGTTTTTGCAAAGTATTTTGCTCTTCATTATTTCTCAGACTCTCATGAGATGTTTGCTCAACCCTCTTAGGGGTATTTTCCTTTTTTTTGTGTTTTTTTGCAACCCTAACATGCACAAACATACTCAGACTCTACTTGACCTTCTCTTTTTTTGCGGTAAAGAGCAAATGTTCAATTAGTTTATCCATCTGTGCGTCCTTCCATGAGTCCTTCGGTCGACTCGCTGTGCCTATAAATGTCTGATTTCTTATCTAATGGTTAATGCCATCAATTGCGTCCTTGCGGCATGCTATCAGACATTTATATCAGGACCAGACAGACACAGAGAGGCAGAGGCAGAGGGAGAGGGTGAGAGATAGGGTGAGAGGTAGCTGCTGTTGCACGGGGCACGTTCCAGGGATACCAGTGCGGCAGGCATCTATCTTCATAAATAACGTAAAACCTAAAAACGGAACCCATTTTCCTCTATCAGTTTGCGATCAACATTTATATACTGTGGCAAGATTAGAGGCATCAACTGCTGCTGTTGCTGTTGCTGTTGCTGCTGCTGTGGCAACTGTTGTCTTTTTGGGCAACGCCTGCCACATAGTCGCAGTAGCTTCTCGTTCAGACCTCTGTGCTGCATGCAGCTGTTGCACTTAATTATTCAGGCAACTCCTTTCTCTCTGTTACACTCTATCACGCATCCTTCATCGAACTATTTCTCTCTCATCATAAAAAATATCATGGATCAAAATTCATCAAATGTTTTTTCCCCAAATAGTTGTGTTGAAATTTCTGATCGATCGTTACCACAATCTCAAACTAAAAAATTAGACACTAGTCAAGTCGGATTTTGATCCAATACTGCCAGCTTGTGAATATTTCATAATGATGATCAGATTTGTTAAATTGACTCACCAATATCATCGTTCTGAAGTCGGATTTATATTCAAAATTTCCTTTAAAACTTCAAAATAACACAACTTCCTCAAATATCATCCGATTTTCAAAATTGACCCACCAAAATGATGGTGTTGAAATTTCTGATCGATCGGTACCAAAATCTCATATTCGAAAATTTGACCCCAGACAAGTCGGATTTTGTGACAGGATTTCCAGCTTGTAAATCTTTCAAAACTTCAAAATGGCATAACTTCGTCGAAAATCATCTGATTTTCAATATTGACCCACCAAAATGATGGTGTTGAAATTTCTGATCGATCGGTACCAAAATCTCATATTCGAAAATTTGACCCCACACAAGTCGGATTTTGTGCCAGGATTTCCAGCTTGTGAAAGTGTCAAAACTTCAAAATGGCATAACTTCCTCAAATATCATCCGATTTTCAAAATTGACCCACCAAAATGATGGTGTTGAAATTCCTGATCGATCGGTACCAAAATCTCATATTCGAAAATTTGACCCCACACAAGTCAGAATTTCACCCAAGATTTCCAGCTTGTGAAAGTGTCAAAACTTCAAAATGGCATAACTTCGTCGAAAATCATCCGATTTTCAAAATTGACCCACCAAAATGATGGTGTTCAAATTCCCGATCGATCGGTACCAAAATCTCATATTCGAAAATTTGACCCCACACAAGTCGGATTTTGTGCCAGGATTTCCAGCTTGTGAAAGTGTCAAAACTTCAAAATGGCATAACTTCCTCAAATATCATCCGATTTTCAAAATTGACCCACCAAAATGATGGTGTTCAAATTCCCGATCGATCGGTACCAAAATCTCATATTCGAAAATTTGACCCCACACAAGTCGGATTTTGTGCCAGGATTTCCAGCTTGTGAAAGTGTCAAAACTTCAAAATGGCATAACTTCCTCAAATATCATCCGATTTTCAAAATTGACCCACCAAAATGATGGTGTTGAAATTTCTGATCGATCGGTACCAAAATCTCATATTCGAAAATTTGACCCCACACAAGTCGGATTTTGTGCCAGGATTTCCAGCTTCTGAATCTTTCAAAACTTCAAAATGGCATATCTTCGTCGAAAATCATCCGAATTTCAAAATTGACCCACCAAAATGATGGTGTTGAAATTCCTGATCGATCGGTACCAAAATCTCATATTCGGAAATTTGACCCCACACAAGTCATAATTTCACCCAAGATTTTCAGCTTATGAATCTATCAAAACTTCAACGTGGCATAACTTCGTCGAAAATCATCCGATTTTCAAAATTGACCCACCAAAATGATGGTGTTGAAATTCCCGATCGATCGGTACCAAAATCTCATATTCGAAAATTTGACCCCACACAAGTCGGATTTTGTGCCAGGATTTCCAGCTTGTGAAAGTGTCAAAACTTCAAAATGGCATAACTTCCTCAAATATCATCCGATTTTCAAAATTGACCCACCAAAATGATGGTGTTGAAATTTCTGATCGATCGGTACCAAAATCTCATATTCGAAAATTTGACCCCACACAAGTCAGAATTTCACCCAAGATTTCCAGCTTGTGAAAGTGTCAAAACTTCAAAATGGCATAACTTCGTCGAAAATCATCCGATTTCCAAAATTGACCCACCAAAATGATGGTGTTGAAATTTCTGATCGATCGGTACCAAAATCTCATAGTCGAAAATTTAACCCCACGCAGGTCGGATTTCAACACAGCATTTCCATCATGCGAAATGTTAAAATCTTCAAAATGTCCAAACCTGGTGAAAAATCATAAGATTTTCAAAGTTTTCGTTTTCAAATTCCAGATCGGTTGGTATCAGAATCCCATATTTTGTACCGTAATTGCTGAATACCCACATGGTTTTGTTATAAATGGACATTATTAATGCTAAGGATATATTGTACTTTACACTTCAGATTTTTCTGTCTTTCTATGAATGTTTCTGAAACTTAAAGATATTTTAAAGCTGCGACATTGGGCGCCCACAACTTCCTTTTGGCATTTTGCAATTGTCATTTGAAGCGAAATGCCAAGGTAACTTTTTCTGTTCTTCTTTATTTTTATGAAACTTGAAGAATTCACTTGCCCTGAATACCCTGTAAAGTTGCCTGAAGATGAAGCATGCTAAATCTAACTCATGTTTGTTAAGTTACCTTAACTTGGGTTTGCTTTGCTGCTTGGGTCTTTAAAAGGGAATTTCGATGGGCAACAACCCCAGTTTATAGTTGAGTTTTTACTCTATACTCTCTCTGTGTGTGTGTGTGTGTGTGTTGAGACATTTCGTCTCGACGTTCATTTGAATATTAAAAAATTCCAAAACATAAAAGGTATTTTTATTTGCGATATTTTGTCGCACCTCAGCGACAACGTACTTGCCACCTCGTCAACTGCTGACGACGACGACGACGACGACGACGACATTGAAATTAAGTCAAAAATGTGGCCATGCACCAAGTGGTAAACCCTCCAAACCCCTCACCAGCTTGTGCCCACCCCTGTCCTTGTCCTGTTCTAAGGATCTGTAGCGTCGTTTTCATTTAACATAAAAGCGCGTTCACCATTAGGCGGTTAACCTAGCTGACCCTCGCCTACCCTCGCATGCCTACAACCCTCAAAACCTCCTTCTGCCTCACTCTTTCTTTCTATGTGTCGTTACTCGCCTTTGTGAGCCACCCTTGCTGTAGAAATTTATGAGGCATGCTCAGGTTTTTATTAGATTTTAACTAGCCTAATATATAGAAGGACTCTGGACGCCACAACCATGGCCAAGGCTCAAGGGATATGGGTGTAGGGGGTGGGGGGAACCTCTTTTCGGGCTGTGCCCACAAACGTGCAACGTGCCAAAAACATTAAATATGTTAATTAGTTTCAACGCCCCACCTAAGTCAGTTAAACAGCAGCCTCCTCCCTACCAAAAAAAAAAAAAAAAAAAACCAAACCCAACCCAGAAATGAAGGAGGAAAATATAAAATCAAGCGCAAAAAACTAAATGTTTTTTTGTTTTTTTCTTTTATATATAACTTTCAACATTTGGTTGACACATTTGAGTTGCTCTCACTCTCACTCTCTCTTTCACTCTCTCTCTCTCTCTTTCACTCTTGTGAGTGGCGCTGAGTGGTGCTAAAAAGCAAAAATCCAACTCTTAAGTACCTCTGGTCACGTCAACCTCTCCAACTTGACAAACTTTGCCAACAATAACAGCAAACATTTTTCAGCAGTCATACTACAGCCACAAAAATATGCTAATGCCTAATGGTAATGCGCTATATATACACCATATATATACATATATATACTATATAGATATACATATATATATATATTTCTGTGTCTGGGCGCAGTCGCCTTGGCATCTGATTTAGGCGTTTCAGGCATTATTTTCATTTTGTTTATCTGCGTGTAGCGAGCTGTACCCAATTGAGGTTAACACTTGGCCCATTGAGTGCCCGACATGATAAGTCCGATATGCACGAATATATAAAAATTCAACAGGATTATGGCCGGAGACTTTTGACACACAGCAAAAATGTATGGGGTATATGTGTATGGGAGTTGCAACTACGAAAAATACAAGAGAAATAAATAAAACCTAACATTTTATTTTTCTAAAATTAATTATAAAAATTAACGTAAAGTATAAAAAAATAACAAAAGTATTTAATTAAGATTGTCAAATAATAAAAAAAATAAAACAAAAAAAAAATAAAATAATGATATTCAAAACAAAATATATTTATGAAAAATAAAATGTAACATATTTGAATAGAGTCTGTAATCTAATTCATTTAAATCGTACTCACCACAAAAATGAATATGTAAAAAAAGGGAAATAATTTCAAAATCATACGAATTTAAAGAAATCCGAATTTAATTAACTAACATCATAGAGCGAAAGAAAATGAAATGGAAGCGAAATTTCCACAGGCTCCTCTACGAAGCTAGAGAAACCCCAGGCAGATGATCGTGCAGGCAAAAGATCTGCAAAAAAAATAAGGTAAAATAAAAAAAAAAAAACAGAAATAATGGCTAAAGCAAAATAAGATATCGCTCACAGAACGAGGGATATATACAGACAGATGTCAAGTGAATTGAAGGGAAATTTGCCAATGGAATTAGTGAAAAGACAGTAAATGAGTGGACAGGCGAGGAGAAGAGAAGTGAAGAGAAGAGAAACCAACAACAGGAAAGTCAACCACAAAACACAGGCTAAACCTAATGGATAAGAGAGCTAATGATGAAGCCGAAAGAGATCGAGAGTTGATGATGATAATGATGATGATTGTTAATCCCAACCAAAAAAAAAAAAAAAAAAAAAAAGGGAAAAAAGAAAAGAGTCTCATGATTAGACAGACGTTGACAGCGAGACAAAGTGAAAGATTGAGCGGGAGTGAACCTCTCACTCATTCTCTCCCTCCCTCTCTCTCTCTCCATTCATGCTCATCCCTCTCTTGGCAGTGATACCTTTATTTCTTTACCCAGCGATCAATGTCGCTGCGATTAGTCGACCGCACAAACAAGATTAAACGCCCTTTTTCCAGCTGCCCCTCTCTTCACATGCCATTGTCAAATTGAAGTTGAGAAGGAGAGAGAGAGAGTGTCCTTTAACAATGCGTGGATTATGCGATGTAATGGGCGCCTCAAAAGACATGCAACAACTGAACAACATAATCAAGAAAACGCAGCGAGAGCATCTTTTGTCAGATTGCGTATACGCCGCGTGGTACGGTTGGCCAAGGAGTGTGGGTTCACATAACCCCCCCGCTGTGCGACCTACTCTCTCTCTCTCTCTCACACACTCTCTCTCTCTCTCTCTCTCTGTGTGTCTGTCTTTCTTTCTCGCTCAGGCTGTTTCTTTGCTGTGTAAACAATTGCTTAGAAATTGCGGCCGACGACAGCTGAAGACAAATTTATTATAGCGCCGAGCGCCGAGTTTTCACTGTCAGGACCTTATTGTCGTCACGACTATGCTTCTTCTTCTTCTACTTCTTCTTTGTGCTCATGTTCTGTTTGCGATGCTTCTTGCTGTGCCTAATACCCGTACTAGACTTTGCGTGCCTCGCAAATCTAACGATTAGCGATGTCCTTTTGAGGCTGCAAAGAGACCTTTTTCTCTTTCTCCTCTAGCATCCATGTCCCCCGCTATCCCCTCCCTTAACGGCTCCAACAAATGAGCAGCAGCTGTGCATAGGCATACTCCCACACACACACACACATATGTATACCCCTCACACTCCTTCAACTAGCCCTAAACTGGCAAATCTTTTCCATAGAAAAAAAAAAAACGTTGTGATTGTTGCTGTCTTTTGTTGCCAAAAAGGCTGAGCAGAAGTGTGGTGAAGGGGGGTGAGGAAATTGAGATTTAATGTGTGTGTATTATGTATGTGTGTGTGTGTGTTGCTGCAGCTGTGCCAGCGAGCGTTTCCATTAGCCCAATGCAAATAGACAAGCTTGACTTGGATTTCGGTAAACGTTGCTTTACATAGAGATACATACAAAAACAGACAGACAGAGAGAGAAAGATAGAACGAAAGAAAGAGGGAGAGAGAGAGATAATGAGAAAGATAGATAGACAGAAAGAGAGGCCACTAGTAAGCGTGTGCGTGTTGAAGAGCGCCCTGCATTGAAACGGAAGTGCAATATTTGCTCACCATGCAAATAGATTTCTAAACTCGAAATATATTTACACAAACACACACAGACGCACGAAATACACTCACTTTCTTCAGTTGTCTTTCTGATGGGGTATGCATGACTTGTTAAAGCATCCAGCAGAGAGTTATACGTCTCTCTATACAGCAGACGAAACCAAGAACTACATGTGCAAATTATGCTATCGATCACCGCTTATGTTCAAGGCAACATAAAGCAGTTGCGAATTATAAGCATGAGTTGTTTGAAAGCCAAAGAATTATAGTTTATAGGTTAATATGAAAATAAAGATTGTAAAGGAAATATAAAAGAAGTACTCAAATTCTAAGTTATGAATAGATATAATCGAAAATGCAGAAAATTATAGAAAGACTATTTTTCCAGCTGCCCATCAATTATTTTGCAATACGGTAATTACCTAAATACGTTACATGCATAAGTAACATACTTGCTGACAACTCACAAAAGTAAATAATTTTTGTTTCCAACATAATTTGTTTTCTTCATTCTCTTATTTTTTTTTTTTTTATATCAATGACAATTTTGATATGGTCTTAGAGCATTTAAGAAGTCGTTGTAAGCGGCTTATATTCCTTCTGCCACATATATTATTATTTTTTTTTGTATATTCTTTTTTTTCTGTTTTTCTTTTTTTTTTGGTAATAGGCTTTCGTTTTTGTTTGGGCAGCATGCGTTTTGCCTGACTGTGGGTTTGCCTACAACATTTTCCATTGTTTGCCTGTTGTATGAGCAAATATGACAAGCGCCACTTGTCGGTCCGTCCGTCTGTCCGTCCGTCTGTTTGTCATTTTGAAGACTGTTGGCATTAACGTTGACTACTTAAGTCTTAGGTGACAGTTAAACACCTTAAATAAGCTACCACATTTTGGGTTCATTCGCTTTGTCTGTCTTGATTGCATTTACAATGCTCCCCACTCTATATACTGACTGTCTCTGTCTCTTTCTTTCTACACATCTCTCTCTCTCTCCCTCTCTCTCTGTCTCTCTCTTGTTATCTTTCTCTCTCTTTCTGTCTTGTGTTCGGTGTTAGTTTCAATCTTCTAGTATGTGTTTTGTCTTTCGTTTTGTTTGACTTTTGTTTCTATTTGCATTTCAGATATTTGCCCATTCTTTGCTTTTGTTTAACTGCCTACCTCCTCCCTTTTTCTTTTTTTCCGTCTATTTCCCTCTCTCTATCACTCTCTCTCTCTCTGTCTGACTGCCTGTCTTCCTTTTCTTGGCAGCTGCTGCTGCTGCTGCTGTTATCTCCATCTATCTCTATCTGCCCGATAAGCAGCCCCCCCTTCCGTCTGTTGCCAGCATCAGTTCAGTTGACGCTGTGGCAACTCTGGCGCCAAAAGCTGCCCCTCTCTGCTGCTTCCCCATGGCCCAGATCTAGATCCAGAGATCTTATAAACAGATTCAGTTTCCGTCTCGACTCTTATCTGTTTTTATAAAAATTTTTTTGTTGCTCTGGAAAAAATCTTGCCTTTTTTACAGAGCTTTCAATAGAATTTCATTTGCACTCAGATGCATTTCTCTGCATTTCTAATTTATTCAATAATTTCTGTTCATTTTTCTTTTTTTTTGAATTTTTTCCTTAATTTTTTAAAAAACTCTCGACTTTTCTAAGATGTTCTTTGTTTATAATTCATACAAATTATTTTCATTCAATTTATGTTATTATTAATACTTTATTTTTATGTTGTTTTTAACTATTTTGTAATTGTGTTCTGTTTTTTTTTGTATTTTGTAAAAATTTGTAGTCTTAATCCGAGTTTTCTGTGCCTTTTATTTGTTTGTTTTGCATATATGCGTTTCTCATTTCCTGTTTAAATTTATTTTAATATTGTTTTCAAATTTAAAAAAAAAACTAAATTATTTTATTCTTTGTCAACTCATTTAAAACGCTGCTCTTATTGTTGAATTTTGCACATATGTTTAATAAATTTAATTTAGTATTTTCAACTGACAACTGTCAAATGCGTTTTGTTTCTAGTTAAGGCAGTATATGCAGAGTGCAGGGCGGAAAAGGGGGTGGTGGGGGGTGTTGGGTAGATGACTTGACTCTAATAACAGTAACATGTGGCAGAAGCACCAGTGGCAACATTGTTGCAAGCGTCACGCAAATTTTGTGTTTGCCTCATTAAGAAAAGCTTTTTGGCGGCGTCGTTGCCATAGATGTTAATTGTGGTTGTTGTTGTTGTTGATGTTGTATTTCCTGCATGTTGTTGTTGCTGACGATATGTGTGACATGATTTTTGCGTGCCACATGGCAAATGGGCAACAACAATGTATCAACAAAAAGAATGCGTCAATCATTTTCATTTCCAATTTCAGTTTCAGTTCGGTGATAATCTCCCACTCCTGCTCCCCTTCATACTCTGTCCGCCTTTGCGGGCTTATAAACTTGTTAATAAATATGTTTATGCATAAACAATAACAATAACAATAACAACAATGAAAATAAATAGCAATAAATACAACTCCATTCAGTTTGTCGACAGCAACAATGAAACCTGATTACAAACACAATACAAACAATCTATTTGTATATGGAGCAATGGCGATAGAGCGAAACAGAGACACATATAGAGAGAGAGAAAGAGAGAGAGAGAGAGAGAGGGGGAGAAACTATTAGTTATAATTAATTAAATTAATTTTGTGCTGTCAGCAGTCGTCAATTGTACGCTGCCTGCCAAAGAGTCCATCAACCATCAAAATTAAAGCCCATTTGTTGTGTAAATACCCTGTAATTGTCAGTTTGCTATTGGGTATGCTGAGTGTGAGGAAAATTAGAATACGTACATACATATTGTCTCAACAATATTGCCAATATAAATTTTTAATTTCAATTTAGTTCAATGAATTCGAAAAATTGAACACAAACATAGCTACTAAACAATTCGTTGCCCAAATACCCTGTAATTTTGATTACTAATTCAGCGGCTATACTGAGTGAACAGTAGATTTGAAATGTGTTGAAAAGTTAGCCGTATTATAATATTTGCCTTGAAATATATAAAAAATTTATTTGTTTTTTTCTCTGTAAAATATATACAAATTTCTATAGTAACTGCCAGTCTATCAATTGAGCTGGACTGCACTGTCTTCAATGAGCCAGATGAGGGATACGTTTAGATCGTTATAGAGTATTAGGCGACCCCAACTATAGAGTGCACTCGGCAAAAATAGGAAGAAAGAGAGAGAATAATTGAATATACTTATAGAGAAAGAAAAAATACAGTTTATCTAATATATATATAACTAATTTTTCAGTTTTAATAGATCTAACATAACATTTGCATATCATATACTACACATATGCAGTTAGAGAGCCTTAAATAATTGAGTACAATTAATTTTACAGCACCTCTCATGTAACTCGACTGATTTGCAATGAACAGGTCTGAAATTGGTTTCACAAGTAGAACTTTTGTTTAGGTTGAGATCGATTGTAGACAACAGTATATAGACATATAGATTTCTCGAGATATCATTTAATAGATACATTGCACATGCAACTCAGGCAACTCGTAATTACCCAAAATAGGGAAAAAACAACAAAAGAACGTAGAAATAAGAGAAAAACAAAATTTGAATGGAAAACAAAAAACATGAACGCAAAGAAATAAAGAAATATTAATGAATTATTTGGAAAAACAAACGCAACGGGAGCGGTAGCTGCTGCCAACGTGGTTGCATGCAACGCAACTTGCTGCCGTGGTCGGGGGCACGGGGCACACAAAATTAGGCATTTAATTGTCTCTTGGCCATGGCCAGCGCCACGGCTGCTGCCTGTGGCAGCTGACAGGCGTCACGTTGCAACTCCAAAAACCAACACAAAAAATAACGAAATGAAACGAAACACAAATTTAACTACCAACTGAGAAGAACAAGACGACGACGACGACGACGACGAAGACATGCAACTGGCGCTACAGTTGCACACACACACACACACACACACACACACACACATACGCCTGGCGCCAGTTGCACGCGTTCCCCACCCCCCACGCCTTGGTTGGTGGTGCCACAAAATGGGCGCAACAGCGACAGCAACTCGAAAATGAAATTAGTATGCGTCTGCAACTTCATTTTTCGATGATTTATGAAATGAAAAATAACCAAAAATATATTTATATTTGAAAATGTTGTTAAATTATGTACAATTTACATACATCTAAATATGAATATGGTTTTTGAGGCTGTTGCACAGGATCCGTGGCGTTGTTGCTGTTGTTGTTCTTGTTGTTGGATTTTTCTACTCCAACTCCTGCCAAATTTCAACACGCGTCTCATTATAACATTGAAATTATACATTTTATTATAGATTATTAATAATTTGTGACACGTACTATACGGCCATTGATTTCCAATGAAATCGCGCCGCCAGCTATCTCTTTCACTCACTCACTCCACCACTGTCTATGTGGAAGTGGGAGTGAGATAGCAGCAGTGTCAGAGGCGTTGCCAGGCCTTACGAACTTTATGAGGGTTACGACTTTTTACGGGGCGTCATTTTATAGTCAAAGTTATAAAAATCAAAAAAAAAAAAAAAGAATTAAAAAAAAACAAGTGAAACAAAATTCAACAAAGACAAAAGAAATAATAAAAATTATTAAGTGTTTGCAGTCAAGTCATAAAATTGATAATATTTCCAATCATAAATAGATGAGCTTGGCTATTACTATTTGAACAACAATATCAATCCTTAATAGTTGTTAACTCTTAAGTCCCAAACAACTATTAAAACAAATTTCATTTGATTATCTTATGTGGCTGCCGAGTTACGTTAGTACAGTGGCTCATATTTTCAGAAATATTGCACCGTTCTCAACGTTTATTACAGTGCTTTGTAGATCACGCTTAGTTTTATAATATTCGCAAACTTTTATAGTTGCAGCTTGAAACAGTTGCCAGTTCTCTCGGTTAGTTTTAAGAGTTGCCCCCCCCCACCCATCCAAGTTGTGGAAATCTTACAAGTTTTCGCGCTGCCTTGAAACTATGCACATAACATGCATTGGCCGCTTGTAAGCCGCTTAAAAAATCCAACACATGTCATAAGGTTGCCAATTGTTAACAATTTAAGCGAGCGACACGCTTTGGGAACAGTTTATAAATTACAAATGTATCTATGAATATCATATATTATATGATATTATGATGCTACACAGTTTTATAGAGAGGAACTGCGCTTTTGTATTACAACGCATTTTTTTGACGATTTGTTTATGAAATATTCCTGAGACCTCCCAAGAAATTGTGGCCTGTTTTACAGAAATCATATAAATATATGTTAAAGTACTTACTGTAGAGTCCTCATATGTATATCTGAAATTGAAATAAGAGAATATTTAAATTAATAAGAACACATATATTTTGAGAATACAGAAGATGGCAAAAATTAGAAAATAAATTATCACAAAATTTTAGGCATAAATATAAATTTGTAATTCGAAAATTAGACTCCTTATAAAATACTTAATATATATTCTCTTCTGTTTTCCGATTTCACTAAAGGTAAAAATAAAAAATATTATGTAAAAAAAAACCTTTTTAATTCTGTTTTTTTTTTTAATTTTTTCAAAATATATGTATATTTAACATTATTCTTTGTAACTGGATTTTAGAGTCTCTTGAATATTATCAATTTTTAAGAATCTCATAAAATTAAAGTTAGCATATTTTTTCTAGATTATTTTTGATCACATTTCCTTCAGGTAGTTATCAATTAGATATCTTCGAACAGGGGATCTTCTCTGATTACTAGCGTTTATAGGGTATCTGTGTATAGCATATACATACGTATGTATGTATGTATGGATATCATATGGTATTCTGTAGCTAAATCGTATTGGCGGCCTAATGACCTGCCGACTCCCATATAAAACCTATGCGGTTTTATTTATTGATGACGATTATAAAGTAATTTGTGCGTTGGCTTGGGGAATTCTTGTTACAGGGCGTTTGTTCGTTCACTGTAACTGCTGCTGTTGTTGTTGTTGTTGCTGTTGTTGCACTTAATTGTGCTTCACTGTATGCATAAAAGTGGGTTAGCAATTAACCCTTGGTTGCCCACAACAAAACCCCCCTACGCTACCAAAAAAGAAAAAAACAACTCACGTTACGTTTAACTATATTTTGTTTATTTGTTGTTTGTTATTGTTGTTGTTGCTGTTGTGTGACTGAAATGACTGAGCGATTAAAATGCACTCAAGACGACAACAATTTGCTAAGCAATTGCATACATACATATGTATGTACATATTGCTGCTGTTAATTGTTAAGGCGTTTTGCCAACGCGCGCGTTTTCTGCGCGATTCGCGCGCGTTTTGCAGCTGCGTTTTAAAACGCGCACGGCAACTGCAGTTCAGTTTGCTCTCTTTGTCTGCGTTTCTCTCTTTCTATATTTCACACACTCGTCTGCGCTGCTCGCACTTGAGTGCTAATTATACACACACTCGTTGGCGTGTATGAGTGTGTGGAAGTGTGTGTGTGTGTGTGTGTAGGGCGAGTGTTGACGCCTTTTCTGCCCTCATTCTTCACACATATCCGCCATTGTGGCCCAGCCATGACACTGCAACTCTTTGCCGCCCTCTTGCTCTATCTCATCACATCTCTCTCTCTCTCTCTCTCTCTGTTTGTATGTGTCTCTCTCTCACTCTCTGTCTTTGTGCATTGCTGTCTCTTTTCTTTTGGCGCGCTTCGTCATCTTTATTTAATGTTTTTATATTCTTTCTTTTCTTTTTGCTGCCTTTTGCTTCGCTTATTCTTCTCGTTTTCGCTTTCTGCTGTGTTTTTCTTCTCTCTTTTTTTTTCTCCTGCTGCTGCACTCAAGTGTCTCTGATGTCAAGCGGCCATCGCCAGCCTGCCTGCCACACCCATTTTGTCGTCGATCTGTTGTTGTTGCTTGGCTTGGGCTTCGCCTTTTGTCTTAATTTATTCAGCTCATTGGCGCGTTGCACGTTGCATGCAAATTGACAGCCTTCTCCTTCAACTGCTCCTCCTACTGCTCCTACAATGCCATTACCTGTAGGCGACGCAAGCATACTCCACCTTTCATCTCTATTTACTGCCATAATGCCCTCGGCATCACTCTCCCTCTCGAACACTTGACAAACACCCGAAAGCTTTGGGTCTACCACACACAATTGGCATTCAAATCAATAGCTATAAAGCCTCTCCTCTTTCTTACTCTACCTGTCTCGCTTTCACTTCTTCTCCCTCTCACGCTGATCGCATTCGCTGTCTGTCACTGAGCTCATTAGCCTTGTCGCGTATTTGGCTCAAATAAAACACATCCGTTCAATAAGTGGCAGTCCGCATTTCCGCTTATCCTGAGGTCGCAACCTACACACAACCTACAACCTACAACCTACAACCCTAGCTCTAACCTCATCTCCAACTCTACTGGCTCTGCCAGCAGGCAGCAGTTTCAAGTGCGCTAATGTCTTTGGAGTGTTTCGCGCTCTTCAGTCGCGCACATTCACTCACTCACTCACTCATTTGTTCATTCACTCACTCACTCATTCATTCATTCATTCATAGTATATTCTGTGGGATTCACATTCAGTTTCGCATTTCGCGTCGAGTCATTATTAACGTATTATTATTATGCTGAGATTCAGCTACTGAAAACTCAACTGAAGTGCCTCCCATTATGCTTATTGTCGCCAGTCTCATCCTCATCTCTAACCTCATCCTCATCCTCATCCTTATCCTCAGCTCCAGCTACTCCTCAACTTGCAACCCATATTTTGTTGTATTTGTTTTTTTTTTATCGCTTCGCATTTAATTGGATTTCTTAAAGCTGCATCTTGACTTAATAGGATTGCCATTTGCCAGAATGCGATTGCCATAAAACAAGTGCTCTGTCTCATTCACTCATTTGCTCACTCACTCAAACTTCTGTAGAGGCTTTAGGCAGGTGTTCGGCAGCTGACATTGGACCGCAGCTCAGCTGCCTATCAATATTGTTGATCCGTCAGCATTAGCTTCGTCATTAGACTTTCATCAAAATCTATTTGATTTTAATCGCATTTGGAAGACTTGATTGTGGCTGTCGCTTGACTGATGTCAGATGACTGATGACAGCTTTAAGCTTATATTTAGTCTGAACATTTGTTTTAGTTCTTACTTACTTTCGTTAAGTCGAAATCTATTCAAAAATCAGCAGCTTGTCATATGATTAAAGCTCATGAACGTGACTTAACTGATAACAGCTTTAAGCTAGTTTCTATTGAGTTGCTTAAACATCATTTCTTTTAATCGAAAGCAACTAAAAACAGTAGCTTAAAGCTCAAAAATGATTAGTGACTTGCTATCTTAACTAAATTGAGTAGCTTAAAAGCACTGCTTTCGCAAAAACTTATTTTCGTAAAGTGGAAAGTCAAAAATTGTTTAAGCAAAAGCTTTCTTCGCATAAAACAGTATGAGGTTGATTAAAAGCTCATTTGTAGCTTTTATTGTGAATATGTAGTTTAAGTTAAGTTTGAAGCTTAATCATTTATTGGCATATCTTCAGCTGAAATGGTTTTGGGTGGTTCTCAGTTATCTCTCTCTCTCTCTTCTTTTAATATTTATTTCTCTCTCTCTCTCTCTCTCTCTCTCTCTTATTTATACCCTTGTCGCTCTGCGCGTTGAACGGGAGCATTTGCTTGTAAATCAGCTAAACAAACTTATAAAATTGTTAATCATTAATTTTGAAGACCAAACTGATTAACATGCCCTCTCTCTCTCTCTCTCTCTATGCCTCTCTGTCTCTATCTGGTTCTCGGTATATTTTTCTCTTTCTGTAGCTCAGCGCTTTTGGAGTCATTTTGCCGGCGGCCGTGGTGCGTGTGTTCCAGATTTGTCTGCCAGCATTTTACCAACAATTTGTCAACTTGCCAACTTCAGAGCTGCTCATTCCTTCTCTCTCTCTCTCTCTCTCTCTCTATCTATATCTTTCTCTGTCCTTCATTCTGTCTGTCTGTGGCTATACAAACTGTGGGCTAACTATAGCTTTGCCTTGTTAGCCTGGCTAGTCTTTGGGTCTGACTGTGGCCTGCAGCTAAGAACTACTCAAAAACATATTAATCATGGCATCTGCGCAGCTTAAGCCGCAAGAGGATAAACAGAAAAAGAATGATTGAGAAAGAGAGAGAGAGAGAGATAGAGAGAGAGAGAGAGAGAGAGAGTGAAAGAAGAGTCTTCTCGCCATCAAATCGTTTTAATTGCTGCCAACTGCTGAGAACTTTGAGCATTTTGCCGTGACTCAGATTGAAGTCCAATTATTTTGTGTGCCAAGAGTTGCCTCAGTTTGGTTACCATATAGAGCGTGTTCACTGCAATTAACAACCAGCGATATAGTCAATAGTCCATACAACACTCTCTTCTCTATCCATTTCTCTCTTCATATTCGCTGTCTCCCTCTATCCGTTCTCGTTTTTTATAAGCAGCATCAGCAGATAATCAACAATGCTAATATCTTTAGGCCGCCCGCAGGCTAAGCTCGTCTTGAGTCTGTGAGCCAAATCGATGGAGTCTCTGGACCTCTGCACGACAGCCAACATACCCTTTAAAAATGTTTTTGAAAATATTCTAAAAAGAAAGAATTAATATGCTAGTCAAATCAGCAGCAATAAATTTAACTTGTTTTGTTAGTCAAAAATAAATATATATCATAACAGACAAACAATAATATTCTAATTAAGTTGAAGAACCATGAAAGAAAAATATATATGTCAAAATTGGAATTTCTGGTTTGATATATACATCTATAATATAATATAATATATTATAATATAGATAAGAAAGAAAATTAAAGTCAAATCACAGTTTCTTCAAGCCCCATATAATACGAATCGGAGCAGAAAATATATTCTTAAAATAATATAAAGCTAATATAGTAGTTTGTTTTAAAACAGGACACTTGACGTCACTCAGCTGCAAAATACCCCCCCTTTGAATTTCTGCAGGGTATTCTATGAAAATCAAATATGCCAAGTCCTACGCAACTTTTGTAGACTTTCAAGTGTGCGTGTGTGTGTGAGTGTGTGTGTGTGCTTACTACTAATTTCAGTTCCCACGAAGATTTGAAAATTAACATTTTGCTTTTTTGTTTTAGTTTTGTTTGATTTCACTGTTGTTGTTGTTGTTGTTGGGGGATCTTTAGTCGTTGGTTGTCTTAGGTCTTGTTACAGTTCCTGCGGCTATGCGTGGACAGTTGTGGCATACACCTGTGTGTGTGCGTGTGTGTGCGAGTGTGTGTGGCAGCCAAAAACCCAATAATTTTGTAATTAATGATGTGAGAATGAGGTAGAGAGACACACACTCAGCCAGGCTCACAGCCACTTGACCTTTTTGACTTTTTGAAAAAAAAAAATTAAATAAAAAAAAAATCTTAAAAAGACATGAGATGATCTGTCGACAGCAGTAGGGTGCCCGCAGACCTCCGGGCAGCTGCAAGTTGATTATGCCTCATCTTCTGCCTTCTCTTACTCTTCTTCTTCTTCTTCTATTTGGCATTTTGTCATCATCATCACCACCGCATCCACATCCACATCAACATCAACATTATCGACTGGGCATTGTCATTAGCTGGGGGATTAGACTGGCTCTTTATATGTATTTTGCCCCCGTTGTTTGCTGCTCTGCTTCTTCTACTCCTTCTCGTTCCCACCTCCATTATCTTCTTCTTTTTCTGGTTGCGATCGATTTGATTTGGATTTATAAAGAGTTTGTGTCGCCAAGGGCCAGAGATTTCCATTGTTATTGATTAATTAACAGCAAGAGGTTCTCATTCAAATTTTGTGTTTTGTTTTATATTTCTAATTTTTCCAATTCCAATTCTTTTTTAACTTTTTTACTCATTTGTGGCCCACACACGATAGAGAGTGGGAAATTAGTTTTCATTAAAAAATGGTAGCCACATAAGGGTTAAGGGTATTTTCACCTAATGTTGCCTAATGAAGTTAATAGAAAATCATTATATTATTTTTTTTTTTTTTTTTTTTTTTTTAGTTTAATATTATATTATTATTATTATATTATTAGAGTTGAAGAACAGTAGCTACGAATGATCCTTTGGGGGAATAACTAGTTAACTGATACTGATTATCTAAACAAATTAATTATATTTTCTTAAAATATATAGATTTTGCAATATAACTAAGAAACAATAGATACAGTTTACTCCATTTTATTGAAATGAAATATCAAAAAAACAAAGATTTTCACCTACTTTGCCTGACACTTTGCGCTATATCTCGGAAAATAATCATCAGAAAGCCCTCAAATAATAAGCATTATGCTACTTTTGAGTCCTAAAATCTATTTAAGTCTGAAAATTGGAATACAATTTTTTTATGGTTTTTTAAGGATTTTGTCTAGAGGCCAGTATGTAAAAATGCTCAAAAATCGAAAAATTAAAAAGGGGGGAATTTTAACAAAACTTAAATGCAGAATTTAATTGGGTTACATTAATACAAAGCTAAATTTCAACAAAATCGGTTGAATGTCTGTTCAATGTTAGAAATTTGAACATATTGTGATATGTGAAATATTGTCAGTTTTGAACTACGAATGCTTAGTATTCCGGGAAGGTCCAAGTAGTAGGAGGAGTTTAGGAGCTCCCTGAAGTCTAAGCACAAAATTATTTCATAGCCGATTTTTAAGACAGATGCATTGCTTCTTCAGTTGCCTTGGGAGCTACCCTAAGTTGGCTACCAACTTGAAGGAGGAGCGCCCACCCGCTGCTCACGACCAGCACTGTCAAGGCGCTCAAAATGCTGATAGGTTCCGCTGTTGTGGCTGTGGCTGTTGCTGTGGCTGTGTTGTTGCTGCCACTAACAAAGTGTTGCATTGCTTGTAAGAAGACCAACGAGTAGAAGACGTAGAGGAAGCGGCAAGTTCGGTTGCTTTGCCGGGTGCAAAAGGTCAGCCGCCATTGGCTGCCGAGACCCACAGCTTTTGTTGTGGGTTGTCCGTCCGTCTGTCCGACTGTCGATTGCCGTGGTTGTCGTTCTCGTTGTCGTTGCCGCTGTCGTTGTCGTGGCCCCCAAAAGCCAAGAAGTGCATGGCAAACATGTGTAGCCCAGCACATGGTTGCCAACAGCAACTGGAGTGCGGTTTAAGCCTCCGGTTTAACCCTTTTTTTCTTTTTGCAGCGACCTCAGTGCAACCCGCCCCCTCTGTCAACCCACACTGTCTGTCGCTCTGTTTGTTGCGATTTTTCGTATGCGATTTCTATCGATGAATTTCATTTGTGTTCTATTTATTGATAAGCATCTAAAATGCTGAATGCTACCGATGACGGCACTCTGACTCCGATCCTATGCCAATTTGTTTGTATGCCACTATCTCTCCCTCTCTCTCTTTATCCCTCTTGCTTGCCCTTTACCCCTCCACCCACCACCATCCTAGCTGCCATAACGCCCTTTGCTCGCCTGTCTTTGATACTACTTTGCTTTTGGCCAAACAAATGTTATGCAGGCAGGCGGTCGCCAAAAGTTGTATAGAATAATATCCCCCGCCAAGAAAAAACAGTCCAAAAATCTATATATATATATATATATATATTTGTAAATATATGTATATAGATGTGTATATTTGTGAAGTTGTCCCTATATATACATATATGTATATCATATGAAACCGGTCGTTGTTTCGATCGCTTTTTGGATTTTGCTTTTTGCCAAGTTCAAACCTTTGGCTGCTGCTTGTCGCTTCCTTTATGCGCGCGCACGAGTTTTCAGCAAAAATTTCTTATCTGTTGCAAACACACACACACACACACGGACACACAGAACAAATGTGTGTGTGTGTGTGTGTGTGTCTGCCTTCAAAAATTTTATGGCAGCGCCAACGACCACCACTTGGATCGCTGTGCCTCCTGTGGCCAAAGCAGCAGCAAATAAGCACAAAGAAACACAAGAAGAGTGAGTGAGATAGATAGATATATGAGAGAGAGTGTGAGAGAGAGAGAGTGAGAGTGAGAGAGACTGAGTGAGAGAGAGAGACACTGGCGTTAGCCGGGCGACCTTCACAAACGACAACGCATTTGTCTTTTGTTTTTTGCTGCTTAACCCACGCTGGAGGGTCTCTCCCTCTCTATCCCTCTCTTCTATCGTGTTGCCCCCCTCCCCACCCCCCACCCGCTTCCCTGCATAGGGACTATTTGCCTTTGGCTTATTATTTTGGCAGCTCGAATTTGTTTTGGCGCTCAGGTCCGTTCGGGCCTCCGTTGATTTCAAGTTAAGATTTGAATGTCGCTCGCCGCGAACCAAAGTAGACAATGGCCCCACGACGGACGCTGCCGGTGCCACTGCCACTGCCACTGCCGCTGCCTGCAACTGCTGCAGCCCCTCTACTTCTACACACCTCCACACTCCTATTCATCCCGTTGTGGCGCTCAGCTCGTGCGTCGTCGTTTCGTTGAATGCCACAATATGTGAAAAAACTAAAGTTAAACAAGTCAGAAAATTACAGTTGGGTTTACCAACTACATGGTTCCTAGCACTTGGCATGCGTTTTTTTGTTACCCATCATCTGAAATTGGGGTCATTTAAGGGAATTTCTTATATTTTTATGAATAGATTGTTTGAACTATATAATTACTATATATGAATTATATAATATATAAAACTAATAAATATAAATAAATATGGACGTAGACATTCTGAACCTGGAGAGAGTTTCATATATGCATACATATGTACATACATACTTCTATATGTATGAGAATGAATGAATAAAAGTCTCTAAATACGTATTTTAGTGTTTTCCCAACTATTAGTGTCTATTTTTTATTATTAGAATGTTTTCTACAATTGCAATATTTTTTACAATTGCAACTAAAGATCATATAGGTGTAGGGCAATCCACACCAATGTAGCATACCCCTAGCATCATTTGGGGTACGCGGAACATAAAATGGGGAAAAGAAAAATGAAAATGAAATAAAATAAAAGCAGGAGCAGCCTCGAGCATTTTTGAGCTCGTTTTCGATCTTGGAGGACGCCGCTGGACGTTGCCCGGTGGCCGGTGGCCACAACGTTGTCTGTCTGCGCCTCCTCCTCAATTCGTTGAGTTCTTTGTTTTTGTTGGTATTGTTGTTGTATTTGGGCCTGGCGCCTGCGGTATGCCTTTGTCGTCGTTTTCGTCGTCGTGGTCCTCGTCGTCGTCGTCGTCGTCGTTGTTGTCGTCGGGGGTAACTGCTTGGGGTCTTGTCGTCGCCTGCTCGCCTCTATATGAGAAATGATCGGGACATGAGAAACAAAAGATTTGCAAATGTCTTTTGGCTTTTTGGGTTTTGCCGATGAGACGATGCTGTGTTGCTGTTGTTATTGCTGTTGCCACAGCAGCATTGTAGTTCCACACAAACACACACACACGCACACACACACACAGAAACAGACACAGTTGGCGACAGGTGACGGCAGCATCTTGCAGCATGCGCCCCATCTGTGCCCCCATCTATTAAGAGCGAAGCCAATTACATACAAAATACAAGAGGCTGACAAGCTGTGGCAACCAGCATAAAACAAAGACGATAACAACAACAACTGTTGCTGTTGCAACAACGACGTCACACATTCATCTTAGCCGCGGCAAGAGGCGCCGTCTTAGTCGCCGCTTAGTTGCCGCCGTCGCCAGTTGTTGTCCTGCTTTGCATGTTGTATGTGGTGCGTGGACTGACAATGCTGTGGCCAAATCGACGCCAATTGTGTGGCAGAAATCACCTTGCAACGTTTGGCGACTCGTTGCCAGCAACTAGCGACTTGCAACTTGCAACTTGCAAACAGCAATGCCAACTTGTTAATTAGCTTGAAGAGCCAATATACAACCGACAAGGTCGCGCCTAATTGTTGATTAAGCCTAACAACCTCAGAGTAAGAGAATGAGAGAGAAAGAGAGAGTGAGAGAGAGGGAGAGAGAAAGACAAAGTCAGAGATAGAGAGAGAGTGAGAGGGAGAGAGAGAATCAGAGAAAAATAGAGACCCGCGAATTACGAAAGAAATGTAGAAAACAGGGAGACAGAAATTGATAAAAAATTACAAGTGAAGTGAAAGTCTATATTTGGAAAATAGGGCCATATCTCGGAAAACAATATTTGTATGCAGATTTAAAGTGATATAAAAACAATTTCCAAAACTTCAAATTTCATCAAAATCGGATGAATTTTGGCCTAGTTATAGAAATTCAAAGTTATGAGGAGGTCCATTTTGCGAAATTTGCCATTTTGGGACACTTTTGAGCACATTTTTGATCATATTTCGAAAAATACTCATCAGAAACACCTCAAATAAAAAGCAAAATGCTAGTTTTGAGTCCTAGAATCGATTCAAGTCAAAAAATTGGGATAAAACAACTTTTCGATTTTTGTTGATTTTGTCAAGGGGTAAGTATGCAAAATGGGTCAAAAAAGTCGAAAAATTCAAAATGATGAATTTAGCAAAAATTTTGATGCAGATTTAAACATATTTAAAACCCATTTCCAAAACTTCAAATTTCATCAAAATCGGATGATTTTTGGCCGAGTTATGGCAATTCAAATTTATGAGGAGGTCCATTATGCGAAATTTGCCATTTTGGGACAGTTTTTAACACATTTTTGATCATATCTCGAAAAGTACTCAACAGAATCACCTCAAATAAAAAGCAAAATGCTAGTTTTGAGTCCTAGAATCGACTTCAGGCAAAAAATTGGGATATAACAACTTTTCGATTTTTGATGATTTTGTCAAGGGGTTAGTATGCAAAATGGGTCAAAAAAGTCGAAAAATTAAAAATTGAGAATTTTGCAAAACTTTTGATGCAGATTTAAACTAACATAAAAACTATTTCCAAAACTTCAAATTTCATCAAAATCGGATGATTTTTGGCCGAGTTATGGCAATTCAAAGTTATGAGGTGGTCCATTATGCGAAATCTGCCATTTTGGGACAGTTTTTAACACATTTTTTGGTCATATCTCTGAAAATATTCATCAGAAACACCTCAAATAAAAAGCAATATGCTAGTTTTGAGGCATTAGAGTTAAAAAAGTGGTGTCCAAAATTTTTTGATTTCTGACCATTTTTTCAGGGGGTTAGTATGTAAAAATTTAGAAAATTTGAATGCAGAATTAAATTATAAAATCTGAACAAAAGGAAACCAGATTTTCTCAAAATCGCTTAATTTTTTAGATATTTATGGCACTTTGAAAGTTTGCAAATAATTGGAATTATGGAATTTTCGGTTAGTAATCGAGCAGCTGCAGCGTGAGAAAGCATGCAACAAGAAGAAAAAAATAGCTCAATGAACTCGATCTCATTCTAACTCAAGCTGTCTCACTCTGCATGTTGCTGGTATTTCGCAAAACGCATAAAAATAACAACAAATTATTTTATTGGTTTGTGCCACGTTGGGCGCCAATCCAGTTGCAACTTGTCGCATTTGTTGCTGTTTTCCTTTATAAGTATATTTAATTTTTGTTTTTTTTTTTTTTGCTCTTTTACTTTTTATCGATCATTTATGACCGTGTGCAGTGGTGGTCCGCGTTGCAGCGCCTGTGTGGTCAGTTAGGAGCACCCAAAAAAAACAAAAAAAAAGATAAAAAATAAAGGAAAAGAAAACGAAGCAGAGTTGAGCGGACAAGACGAGGCAAGTGGCAAGGAAAACGCAATGCGGCACTTAAGCAGCGGCTGCTGCTACCGCTGCCAACACGCTACGCAGCTAGTGAACAGATAGAGACAGAGACAGAGAGAGAGAGAGGAACATATCGATAAAGAGGGTGGGAAAGAGAAGGGAGTCGTTTGCGTTCTTCTTTATCATTAAACGCATAAATGCGAATCTACAACGAAAAGAAAGAGAGGCACAACAGCAGCAGCAACAGCAGCAGCAGCAGCCTTGTGTGGAAATTTATGGCACGTAAATTTTAATGCGTTGCAAGTTGCCAGTTGCAAGTTGCAAGCCACGTTAACAGACGTAGTCAGAGTTGTTGTTGTTGTTGTTGTTGTTGTTGGTATAGAAGTCAGGGTCGTATTTCCCACCGAAACGCGTCGGTAGCAACGTCGTCGTCATCGTCGTCATCGTCGTCGCCTGTCGCCATCGTCACATGAATCTGCCATTTTTATTGCCAACTTTACTTTGGCGGCAAATGTTATTAACGCACATTTTTATGGCTTTGATGAGTCCCCAAACCCCTCTTCCCAAGCCGCCCAGTCTCCACTTCCATTCTCCGTCTCCAAAACTCAAGCTCAAACTTCAGTTCCAGTCTCAACTTTAGCTTAACTTTGAGCTTGAGCTTTTTGAGTGTGGAAGCTGTTTGTCAGTCACGTTATAAATTAATGCCACAATTTGGCTGGACTTGACTTTCATTATGTTTTTTTTTATATCTATAACTATTTCTATTTCGGTTGCCGTTTCCATTATTTCGTTGGACACACAAATTAAATCTGAAACCTGCATTTGCATAGAGCACGGAAATTGTGGGCCGTTTGTTGTCTGAAAACTGGGGGGAGTTCCACTCTCTCCATTTATAGTTATTGCCACACACACACACACACACACACACACACACACACACACACACACACACACACACACACACACACACACACACACACACACACACACACACACACACACACACACACATTTAAAAGTTTATACCTTTTTTTTTTTGGTGTATTTCCGTTGCATTTAGCCCACTGATTAGCTGCCAATTTGGAACAACAACCGACGACAGCGACAATTTCCTCAATCAACGAGAAAACCAATCAACAAAAATACAAAAAAGATATATATGTATATACATATAGGGAAAAAAAAACCAGTAGAGCTACATCAACCGATTCCCAAAAATGTTTATAGTCGTGTTGGGGGAAGCAACAAAATTTACATAAATTTACACTTAATTATGAGTGGAGCAAGCACCAAAAGAAGAAAAAAAAATGAAATGAAATGAAAAAAGGAAACCTTTTGTTGAATGAATTACGAAAATGCCGAGACAAATTTTTTCTTGGGGACCCCACAACGATTCGTGATCGAAAAACATACGACACTGACACCAAAGTGGCAACTATGTGCGTTGCACAGTGGGGTTGTCGTAGTTAACTTGAGTAGAAATTGGGTAAAAAAATACCGAATATTCCAAAAAAAAATTCAACAAAATACCAAAACTTTAATATAAACGGTTTTCTGTTAACAAAACAATAATAAAAAAATTATTAAAATTATATAAATAACTTATTATGGCTGTCGCCTTCGATTGACAGAAGTTTACTCAAAAGTTAAAAAAAAACTAGAAATTCATATATAGCACTACATTTTGTCCCACTGTGCTTAGGTGCATCTAAAGCGTTGAATAATTATAAATTTTTGAACTACAAGTGTCTCCACTTGTTGCTTCTTAACTGAAATCTCTACACTAGAGTGGACAATTGCCACCACGCCCTCACAGGTGTGACAGCATCAGAAATAGATAGAGAGAGAGAGAGAAAGAGAGAGAGAGAGAGGGTGAGAGCGAGAGAGAGAGAAAGAGAGAGAGAGAGGGAGAGAGAGAGAGAGAGAGAGAGAGAGAGAGAGAGAGAGGTGCTGATCTTCCGCTTAACTTTGATTTGATTTGAATTTCCATTTCATTGGGGTTTTCCAAGGTATACATAATAATACATATCTGTATAAATGTTTTTTTTGGTTATCTAATTAATTTTGATGTCCCATTCTTTGTTACGCTTTGCCTTTTCCTTTCGTTAATTAAGCCAAAGAACTTAAATAGATGCTGCCACTAACACTGCCACTACCACTGCCACCGCTGATGCAGCTTATCCGGCCTAGTCATAGTTCAACGACGGACATTGAGGGAGAGAGCTTGATGGATGGGGAGGGTGAGGGGGAGGAAGGGGGAAAAGGGGTAGGGGAAAAATAGTGGCATTGGCATTGCCTTGACACAGCGTGTGGCTTGTGGTGATTGCCACACAACGTTGGCCAAAAAAAAAAAAAAAAAAAAAAACTCATTCAAGCCAAAAATAAAAATAAAAAAAAAAACAAAATAAAAAATACGAAATACCCAAAAAAAATTAAGTTATAAAACAAAAAGTTAATGGTGTGACAGAGTGAAAGAGAGGCAAACAGTAGTAGAGAGGTAACTACTTAGGCAACGATAAGATAAGAACCGCGGCGGCAGTTTTCAAAAAAATAAAACAAAAACTGAGAAAAATGAGAGAGAAAGAGAGAGAGAGTGAGAGAGAGAGAGAGAGAGAGAGGATGAATAAAACCGAAGCCAATACTTAAATAACATAAAATAAAAATGAAACGCGCCCCTAACTCAAATCATTTGGAAACTGTAACACGCACTTGCCGCTTTTTTATGACACACACACACACACTCACACACTTACACAGGCACACTCATACAACCAAACATACTGAAAGTTCGTGATCGTTGGCAGTTGGTGGCGATAAGCGCAGGGCGTTAAGAGCTCTTAGCCTATTTCACGGCCTTAATTCGATAAACTATATATAAAGAAAAAAATTAAATAAAATAACAACTTAACAAAAACTAACAAATAGAGTTGTTTATAAAATTTTGAAGAAAAGAAAAATCTATACGATCAAAATATATACTATAAAAACAGCTGGAGATAACAGAGAACTTCAATTTAGAGTTACTTGGCAATGCCACTGAGTTTTGTAGACATCCCTAAAGTGCAACAGATATTTAAATAAAATATTAAAAAAAAAATAATGTGAAAAATAATAGTTTTTATTTATAATAACATAGTAAATAAAGAAAATTAAAAAGGAAGCTAATAAATTGCATAGCTCAAAATTTTTACTATAATTATTATGGGTGAAGATTTCACATAAATAAAATATGTTAAAAAAAATATAAAAATATAAAATATATATATATATATATATATATATATATATATATATATATATATATAAAAACAAAAACTTTTAGTTAACTATATATAATTAACTATAAATAGCGAAGAATTTAAGAGCAGAATTAATTTTTTAAAATATATTATAACTAACAAAATCAAATAAATAAATCGATGTGTTATAGGACAAATTACAGGGCAACTCTTGCTGGCTTTTAAGTATCTTAAAATATATTTATACTCATTAAAAAAATTTAAGAAAATTATTCGAATGTCAATTAAACATTTTCTTACTAGCTAAGGCATCCCCAGTAACCCAAATCTAAAATTTATATAGTTGAAACGAACTCAATTTGCGGGTCAACGACATCACAACTTAAGTTTGAAACTTAAGACACTGCGTTGAGAATAAATTGACCTCGTTAGTTGCCTGTCGTTGCCACATTAATCGTAGAGGATATATCTACATATATGTATATACAACCATACATATATGAAATCGGTATAGAGTTAAGGGCAAATAAACGAGATATTTTAAGGGCAAGAGATGAGGTTCTGTGCCTGCTACTGTTTCCTCACACACCTCAGACTGCACAAATTATATTAATGATTACGATGATCAACATCATCATCATCATCAACATCATGATGATGATAATGATGATGAGGCTTTCACCTTGTCTCCACTTTTATTTTCATTAACATAAAATGTTTTGTGTTGATTTTTATATGCTGTAAATTATCAACAATTTATGCAAAAACTCGCTGCTTCCTATGCCTTTCACATTTCTCGACCCATTCATAAATACACATACATACATATGTATATGTATGTATATGTATAATCCAGTAGCTGATCGGAGTGATTAGACAGATTGAAAATCAGCCATATATGTATGTATATCTACGTACAGATATGAATATATGTGGCATCAGTATAGCGCATGTTATATTGGTGTGGACCACATTGCGTATGCTTAATTTATCGACACTTAACGCCAATGAGGCGATGCAACCGCACTTCAATTAAGCACACTCTCCATCCCTCTCTCGCTCTCTCTTATTTTATGTCTCTCTCTCTCTCTCTCTCACACACACACACTCTGCATGCAAGTGTGTCTGCATTATGCTTAACACTTGTCCATGTCGCCAACGAACATACAGACGAACGGACGAGAAGACAAACGGACAGACGGATGGACGGATGGACGGACAGAGCCTCGGTCTGCACAGTAGCCCCAATGAATTCTACACTCAAAGTGTATCTTCAACTGGAAGTGTTGTATCTCAACTCGAGATCCAATCCAGTTGTGTTGCTTTGGCATCTCAAGAACCCGCATCATATGCATGCGTGCAAATAAATTTGTCTTTTAGTAATTGCCCCGTTGTTGCTGTTGTTGTTGCTGTTGCTGTTGTTGCACTATAAACCGCATCCCGAAAAATAAAAGAAAACAAAAGCAGTAGAAGAAGAAGAATTAACATCAGGCATCATCATCATTGACACAAAACAGGATTTCTTCTCATGTGTGTTGCCAGAAACAAGGATAAGATTCTTTTTTTTATATATTTTTTTTTTTATTATTTTTATTATTTTTTGTGCAAAAGTTTAAAAGTAAATACTGAAGTCAGAAACTGCTACAGATTAGAGAGAGATTCATGAATAAATCAATCAAATAATTGCATATATTATAATTTGTATTTTGTTGTGAAATAATAAAACTAATTGATAGCGCTCTTGAAAAATAGTTGCTTTAAGTAAATAACTAAATAACTCCAAAAAGTCAAAGTCAAAAATAAATAGAGAGACACTTATTAAAGCGCTGCGAATGCCGACAATGATCTCTTAAGATCAATTTGTTGAAAATTTAGAAAGAAATAATGTTAGAAATAACATGAAAGTCAAGAACTTTGACTAACTTTAGTCAAAAGACACCAAAGGAAATTTTGAAAAATTGCGGCGCAGTTCGCAATCAAATTGGCTGTCAATCAATCTATCAATCAATCAACCAATGATCAATTTGATTTTGTATGCAACACAGTGAACAATGAATATATAACAAAAATATAACTAGAGCACGTCTCTCTCTCTATCTCTCTATCTCTATCTCTCTCTCGCGACGAAGATACTTTTTGAACAACAACAACGAAGCAAAGATGAAGAGGGAGAGGGAGAGGGAGAGGGAGAGGGAGAAAAACGGCAACATCAACAACATTGGTGGACAATCGCTTAATGGCTCGCCTGCAAAACATGAAAAAATACTCAAGTGTTATCGATTAATGTCCAAGTCTAGCAGCTACCGAACGAGCTGCTGAAACCCCAAACTCCGAAGCCCAAAATCAAAAAAAAAAAAAAAGTTAAAAAAAAAATAAATATACTCAGAGAGGGAGAAAAACTCGATCGGCTTCAAAACTCGCTTTGTGCTCATCCAAAACTCAGTGGCAGCAGAGTGAGATGGAGATGACGAGGGAGCACTAGAAAGAGATAGCAAAGAGCGATAGAGAGAAAGAGCGAGAGAGAGAGAGAGAGAGAGAGAGAGAGAGAGAAGGGAACAACGCTGTTGGTTCTTTATTATGATTATTCGCCTTTTTAATAAAGAAGAACAAAAGGTGCCGACAAATATGGCAAAACGCGACAACTGTTTGGGTGCCGGGGACTGCGGACTGCAGACTGTCTGTGGCAAGCTCTGTGGCAGGCAACTGCTGTGGCAGCATTTGTTGATTACGCGCGCTGCATTGGCGGCATTTGTTGGCTTGGTGCTAATGTCATCGAGCGTTGAACACCTTTATCAGTGTTGCATTGAAATGCACACACGCATGCGCCTTGCATGTGGCATGCAACAAACCGACTGCGCCAGGCTGCGACGGCTTATCGCCGCACAAACTCCCCAGCTATGCCTCTCACTCACTCACTCTCCCTCTCTCTCTCTTTGTCTCTCTCTTTCTCTGTCTGTTTTGCGCCTTTAACCACTTTGAAGTCTACTTAGTATATGCGAAATAGTTTTGTGGCAGTGGCAGTGGCAGTTGCTGCTGTTGCTGTTGCTGCCACTTGGCTGCGTGGTGGGTCGCCACCATTGTCAATTTATTAGCTGCAATAAAACGCAAATCATGCGACTCCTCAGGCCTCAGACCGCTGCTTGCCTTTTAGCTCTTGTCGGCAAAGTGTTGAAATCATTTGAAATATTTGTCATTTCGCTGATAGGCCAAAAGCAACTTGGCCAAAAGCGCACCAACTGAGTGATAGAGCGAGAGGGGTGGTAGGGGAAAGCCAGTTGCAGTAGCCGCTTAGCCATTAGCCAGCTTGGCTCGTTTATCTATGACAGGATGGCCATAACTAACCGCGCTCATTTGTAAGCCTCAAACAGACGCACAGACGCACAGACGGACGGACGGAGGGACGGACAGATGGACGAACAGCGTCGCATCAACCGTCTGTTTATTTATGATGCCAGCTTTGGACTCAGTCGATAAATGGCTCGAGATGTGCGTCAGTAATGTGTGCGTGTGCGTGTCTAGTGCGCTTTCATAAATTATCGATAAGTTATCGAGCGATGGCCAAGATACGCTCGTAAACGTTTTAAGCATGCCATAATTCAAAATTGCAGCACAAGCACCACCGCCATTTGTATGCAGATGCTTAACAAGCGCTTATCTCTAGCGTTTATCGCTAGTTATCGATAACTAAAAGCTAAGCAATAAAGCTTTAGTTACAACTTCAGCCTAGATACTCGGTATCAGAAGCAAAATTAATTATTATTTCAAACAGCTACTGTTAGTGGAAATGTTTGGATCATGCACATAGCCATAATACTTCATAAGAGCTTATCGATAACTTAATGTTGAGTTTATATAATAAGTGGCAACTATAGTAATTTGGTATTCTAACATTTAGATCGATAACTTGTGGAACTCACAACAAATACAAATTGTGCAATCAATCGTTAGCAACGTCATCGGTTATCGTTTATCGCTTGCACATTTGCGCATACGGCTCATTGGCCGCTCGCTTCAACGAACCGCAACGCGTAACCAAATCGCAATGCGAAACTCTGAGAAATATTCAAATCGCTGCATTTGTATATATATCGAACCATAGCATTTTGTTTCTCTTGTTGTTTTTGCCCAATCGACTGTGACTCTGGCGCTACCGGCTGTGACTTGGGGGCACAGGGGATTTGCATACAACAAACTGGCGTCTGTCTGTATGTGCTGTTGATATACTTGCCCAGGCAAGACATCATTAGCCTTTGTCTGGCTCCAAACGATACTTGGCCAAAACGCCGCCCATTTTGTTTAGCAAATTTGCAATTGGTTGACCAAACAGGACACAGACAGACAAGCGGTCGGACGACCGGACTGTGATTGTCTTAGCCCAATATGCTGCATGTGTCTGTGTGTGTCTGTGTCTGTGTGTGTTAGGCTGTATCTCAATCTTTTTTTGAGACTTGCCTCTAGTCTCTGTCGTCTGTCGTCTGTTGCCTTCGTCGTGTTGTCATTAAAATGTAAATCCGTTTAATTAACATTTTTCTGCCGCTGCCAAGCGATGCGATGACGCCGACCACCAAAAGATAGCAACAGTAGCAACAACAACAACAACAACAATAGTCCGCATAAGAATTGTTGTAAATTGTAAATAAATTTTGACGTTATTTAAATGAAATGTCCAAATCGAACGTGAGAGTTTGCAGTGCGACGCTAGCGATAAGAGTGTCAGATATGTGCGTGATGCCAAGCCAAATTTGCACATTCGCTGTTATCGATAAGTTTATCGAGGCAACAAATTCCACGATAATTGAAGTACAGTCTTAAACATACTCAAGCGACACCAAAATTCGATATGTTCCTTTTTGATTTTTACTATTTTCGCTCAACCACTATAATAAAACAGCAATGTTACATTTATCGATAATTTTATTCTGACTATAAAGACACTAACTAGGCTTGTGCTTAGACTTGATAAAATAGAGGTAAAAATGATGCTGAAAAGTCTTAAAGTTTTCATTATTCTTAGCTAAAAAAAATCATATTAATCGATATATTCATCGATTTTATAAAGTGTAGAACAATCTGTTGTAGCTAGACAATTATTTTCGATATTTCAAGCAGCAGCATTGCAAATATTTATATTCAGCAAAAGTGAAAAAGTATTTTAAACGATATTTATCGATAATATTTGCATACAGCCGATTAGTTGCGTGTCACGTGCTTGTCAACTGTACACGCACTCAGCACTAGCTATTTTAAGGTATCTACACTACGAGCAGGTGTAAAGTAAGTGTGTGAGAGAGAGAGAAAGAGAGAATGAGAATGAGAGAGTGAGATAAGTAGCTAGAACGAGATCAATGAATTGAAATTTTCGACTATAACTTGACCAGATCAGGTTGAGGTTGAGGTTGAGGTTGACGTTAAGGTTGAATCAGCCGAGTGCCTGGGTGGCTAGAGGAATCGGGTTCCCAACAGCGGCTACTGCTCGTATTTTTGTATCTTTTGTCTTTTGCTTTTGCTTCGCCCATAAAATTATGCATAATTTAACGATTTATCGATAATACATGAATACACACACACACACACACACACACACACAACACTACAGTAGTAGATTGTCTAAAGAAACTGCATGGTGGGTCTGTCTACCGCCGCTGTCTGGAACTGACCTGCTAGCTTAATTAAGACATGTTTCGAGTCGCGTTTTCGTGTTGATATTTATGGTATAGATCGATAAATATCTGTATGTATATGCATATCGATTTGGCTTTCAGAAAGCAGCTTAACACAATACAGCAACAGCTTCATAAAAATAATTAAGAAAATGTTTGTAAAGATACCCCCGAGTTCCCCCTCTTTCTCTCTAGCATTTCGAACTCCCAGAGAGTCCCATCTTCATCAGCGACAACGACAAAATTACTATTGTTGTTGCTGTCGTTGTCGGCGCCTTCAATTATGTACATAATTGGCCAACAGGTAGCCCGAAAATGGATTTGGTTAGCTATCCACCTCCCTCCCTCCCTATATCCCTCCATTCCTCTCTCTCTCTCTCTAACTATCTCGTTCTGCAGTGTTGCGCAGTGCTGCCTAATTGAGTGGCCAATAAGTGGCAATCGATATGAACAATCAACAATCGTTAAGTGTAAAGTGCCAGCTAAAACTTAGGCGGCAGCCTTAGATCTAGACATACCTATACATACCCATATAAATTTCGTATAGTTGGATTATGGTTATGACTGTAGAACTCATACAAACGTATATTCAATGTATTATCGATATATCGATACCTTGATAAGGTTATATTCAGATGAATTGACTGTGATCGTGCCTATGCAATACATTAATAAACTCTATTTGTTATCGATATATCGACAGCATAAGTTACTAAAGTATGACCAATTTTTTGCGTTTTATCGATAAGTCGACAAATATTTACATATATAGGAATTTTTCAATTTCGATATTTCGATATATGGAGCTATACGCTTATTAATGCGATTAATTTTGTATTTTTTTTATCGATTCTCGATATAAAGATAAACATAACTATACCCATTGACAGCGCCAAATTCTGGAAGAACTAACTAGCTGTAATATGTGTTCAATCATGAGCCAACCAAAAGCGAAAAGAAGAAGAGAACGATATCGGTAGTGCAAGTTAATAGTCGTTGAGTCGATGACTCGATGAAATGCTGTCGATAACCGTTAGCCTGATCGGTTTGTAACTGCGCATGCAACACAACATGCCAAATCAAAGTGTGAGTGATCATTCAATTAAGCAGCACGCCACGCCAACAACAGCAACAGCACCAGCAACAATCACAACAACAATCACAACGGCAACAATCAAGCTGACGACAGCAATCAGTGTGTAAACAGAGGCAAGGCAACAAGGCAACTGCAGTGCCATCATCAGTTAAATTATGTGATAATATGCCAACAATGAGTGTGCAACACACACACACTCACACACACACGCACACTCATACACACAAACACATAGCCCAACGACAACAATCACAACAACGGCAGCAGCAACAACTTTGCTTTGCTTTTAACAATCAACACGCAAAAGTGCAAAACAAATGTGTCACGGGCAGTAAGAGGGACATGTAGTTGCGGTGGGGATTGGTAAGAGGGGTAGTAGTACAGTGGAAGCGGGGGGAACGGTGGAACGGGGGAACGGGGGAGGGAGTGGCTGGCAGACTAGCGTGAAAGATGCGGCCCCCGTAAAGGCAACAGCAGCAAAATAAAATTGCAATTGCCATTTTTGGTCGTGTCTGCGCGACGGCTGCTCAATCAGTTCGTCACTCGATCAATATATATGTATATATACATTTATATAAATCTAGATATATGCATATACATATGTATGTACATACATATATATATAGAGTGATTAAGTATGTCGTGGCTTGAATTGGTTGACAACTTGAGCGAAACGTGCAACAATGCCAACTTGCCACAAGCTGCGCTTTGACTCTCAATCACAACTCTCAATCTGAGCTGTAAGATTTTCGTTTGTTTTGTGAAATAAACTGTAAGTAATATTTACCAAACTCTCTCTCATATTTCTCACTCATTCTCTCTGTCTCTCTTTGAGTCTCTTCAATAACTTTTCGCTCTTTATGTGGCTGCCTCTCGCTGTCAATCAATTCAATCAACTGCAGCAGCCGCAATTACTGCTTTAAAGTGATTGCTCTTCTTGTCGTTGTTGTTGTTGTTGCAGTTGTTGTTATTGTGATTGTTGCTGCTTGTTGAGTTACAACAGCATTGAAGCTGCGTGTAATCGCACTTCATGTCTAATTAGACTTGTTTATGCCCATTTCAAAAACCAACAGCTATCAACCACATGGCAACTTTTTTTTATTTCGCTTCAATTTTTTGTATTTTTTTTTTTCATTTTTCAATTGCAATTCAAATCTGTTTGATTGCTTATAGAAAAATTGATTTAAAATATGGCAAATTGGTTGTTATCAATCATGATGCTGAACGATTGCTGTTCTCTTTTTGATTGACATTTTCATATAATATAAATATAAAATACATGTTTTTCATAAATTTACTAAAAATATGGTTGTTCTCATAAATCAATCATATAAAAAATAAATACCTTTCTTATAAATTGCCCGTTGATTTAATTTTTAAATTGAATTTGCATTGAAGACACTCTTGATAGTCTTCTTTCTAAGAAAACTTCCCATAGACATAATTGCAAAAATTTTCATAAAATTTTATTTAAATTCGAAGCTCATTTCTTAGTGGAAAAAAAATGTTTACAAGAGGGAATTCTTAGCTCACTTGTATAATCTCTATAACTCTTTCCCTCTTTCTTTCTATACTTGCGCATATGTACATATTTTTATATGTTAACAAATTGTACAACATATTGCGGTTGCTTTAAACAACATTTCTGGACATGTGCCTGCAAAAAAAAATAAAATTTTTAAAAAATTTAAAATTATATCTGCATCTACTTTTGCTGTTTGTGAAGACAGAAGAAGCTGAAATTGCAGTTGCAGGGCCAAAAAGCGTGCTGCATGAGAAGTGGCAAGCAGAGAGCGCGGAACCACATGAAATGTGCAGGCAGCTTATTAGTCACACCTCTGAGCATGACACCGCAGACGCCGCCATTGGTGGTCTCTGAGCTCCACACTATTTGTTGCTGGTTGTTGTTGTTGATTGTTGTTGTTGTTGTTGTTGTTGTGTCTCTGGTCGAGGGCGTGCGAAACCCCAAACAGATACACAACAAGATACAGACAACGCTTACAAACAACACAGAAAAACAAAAAAAACAAAAAGTGAAAAAAAAAAGAAACGAAAAATGTATGTAAACCGAATGGAGATATGGCCAAAAGCCTCAGACAAATTCAGTTGTTGTTTTAAAAGCAAAGAAAAAAAGGCAAAAATTGGAAAAAAAAAAAAAAACAAAAAATAAAAGTCGCGTCTGGAAACCAAAAACATTACATGAACAAAATGGCAGCAACAGCAACAACAACAACAACAACTGTTGCTGCTACATGTGGGGTCTACAACAACAACAACAACAACAACACAAGGTAGAGACAAAAAACACAAGCGAAGTCTCAAGCTATTTGAAGAGACACACACAGCGAAAGAAAGGGATAGACTGCGCTAGAGAGTGAGAGAGAGTGAGAGAGAGAGAGAGAGAGAGAGAGAGAGAGAGAGAGAGAGAGAGAGAGAGTGAAAGAGAGAGAGAGGGAGAGTTATTTAGGCCTCGCCTAGATCAGGCTTCATTTTGCTCTGTTAAAAATCACTGCTTCTTCTGCTGTTGCCGCAGCTGCTGCTTCTTCTTCTGCTGCTGCCCATTGCTCGACGGCAGCAACAGTTGCTGCCAGCGATTAAAGCAAGTCCATGTGACGACGACGTCGACGATGACGACGACGAGTTATGGTAATTAAAAAGGTGTTCCTTGGGCTCTTTCCTTCCACTATTTTTTTATTTTATTTTTTTTTTTTTTCGCTGATGGGGGTCCTCGTTATATAGGCAGATCACAGACAGCAACAAATTCATATTTTATGACAAAAATGCAGTTGTCTCTTTTTCTCTCTCTCTCTCTCTCTCTCTCTCGCTCTGTCTATCTCTCTCGCTCTTTATTCACAACACTTTCAGCATCTCACTCTCTCTTTCTGTCTCTATATTTTACTTGGTGTTGCTTCGTGGGCTTTTGGTGGGTGGTCGTCGTTGTGACAGGAATGTCGTCGTTTTGTTGACTTTTTTTCTCTGTGTGTATGTGTGTGTTTGTGTGTGTGAGTGCATTCTGTATGTATGTGTATGTGTTTTGCGTTGTTCAAGTAGTTCAGTTCAGTGCTAGTTCAAGTAGTAGACATACAACTATATTATATTGTTACTATCGTACTTTTAAATAAAATCAATTGAAAATGTTCCCTTACACACAAAATTATTTTCTGCGAGAATAGTAACTATTAATACGACCACAGCTGTGACATATGAAAGTGTGTATGTTTTTTTTTTTTGGTTTTTTGCCTACCAAGTTTTGTCAAATTACAGCATAGTTGTGTGCCATAATTTTCTTTCTCTTGTGTATTTTTTTTTTTTTTTTTTTTGGTATTTAAATTGTAGCTAAATACAATTGAATATTAATCGTATATCTGCGCTTTCTTTCTCGTGTGTCCAAACAGACTATACTGAACTCAATGCATAAATATCAGCCGCGCTTTCATTTGGTGCGAGCCAACGATATATTGAAGCTACCATATTCCACATTTCGCACTTACGTGTTCAAGGAGACGGAGTTCATAGCCGTTACAGCATATCAAAATGAAAAGGTAAGACTGAAGTCCTTTCCCCCAAAATGATCATTATTCAATGAATATACTCTAAATGTTATTGTAATTGTCTTTGCAGATAACTCAATTGAAAATCGACAACAATCCCTTCGCAAAGGGCTTTCGTGATACGGGTGCTGGCAAAAGAGAAAAGAAGTGAGTATCACTAGAGTTCTGATTGCTCCCATATCTATAACTACCATATACTATACAGACTATTTGGCGAATGATGAGACTAGTAAAAGTTAATTTCAATACGAAAATAAATTTAAAAAGATATCAATTTTCCAATTAAAAAGATTTATTTATTAAATAAATTATTTCTTTTAAATACATCTAAAAAGAAATTGGATTTATATTTAAAATTATTCATATATTCAATTTCCGATTAATGAACATATCTTTATTAATGCAAAAAATTAAAATTATTTAACTGCAAAATTGAATTCCATTTAGATTTATTAGAAATAATTATTTAAAATTTACGACCACATTTTAGGGACATCTTTTAAAACTTTCGTTTCTTTGTTATTTCAAAACTAGAAAACTTGCAACTCATTAATTTGCTGGATCAAAAAAAAAAAAAAAAACGAAAATCTCTTTTGCAAATGAATTTCTTTATAAATTGTTCTCTTATATAACTTATGCATAAAGCCCTTGTTATCTTTGCTAAGCTAAAAGTAAAGCTCTTAAGCAACTTACTGTATAGTACAGTATGTGAAAGGACCTCTTCAGTTTTCTAATGCGTTGTTATGGACACACCCAGTCCCGCTCTCCAGCTACATATCTACATCTCTACATCTCTCGTTCTCTCCATCCTTCGGATACTCTCGTCTGCTGTTGTCCAGTCAGTTTTTGGCCTTTGAGCTGCCGTTGCCAGGCTAGATAGATACAGATATAAGGATGTGTGGATACAATCCAATTGAACACAATCGAATGGATTTGCCTCATTTTCCCCCATCTCCCCCCAGTATATACCACCCTCACCCCCTCATCTACTCATCTACTCATCTCCTCATGAACAACTGAATGGCAATTCAATGCTCTTTATAAACGAAACTAATCAGCACTTTGAACTGCACTTGAGTCCAAAATGATTGGCATAATACATATACTACACACACACACACACCCAGATACTCAGATAGACAGATAGATGGATGTATGGCTAGTTGATTGTCTGTCAGACAGAGAGAGAGAGAGGTAGACAGATAGATAGAGGGAGAGAGTGCTGTCAAGTTTAGAGTTGTAGCTGTATTAGCCAGAGACATTAATTTTTGTCAAATCTGTGCGGAACTAATTAGCCTGCTGCTTGTCAAATTGCAAAGTCATACAAAACAGAGAGAGGGAGACCGAGAGAGAGAGAGAGAAACCGAGAGTGAGAGAGAGAGAGAGCCGGAGAGAGAGAGAGAGAGGTGGTAGAAAGGGCAGCTCAAACTGACCACAATTTCGGCAAATGCTGCTGATAATGTTGCTGCTGATGATGCTGACTGGCACCTTCCACACACACCCATACACACACACACACACCACCCACATACACCCATACACACGCTGTGAGCTGTGTGTAATCCATATTGATGGATTGATTTCAATTTCCTGTTGACCAAAAACGTGCGCCTGCAGCGCATTTGACTTGCGACTCATTCATTTTTTTTTTTGTGTTTTGTTTTTTTTTTTTTCGCTTAACCAAAAAGTCAACAAAGCGCGGGGGGGGGACAGAGTAAAGGGAGGTAGCTGCTGATGCTGCTAGCTTGGAGTGGTTCCGGTTTCCGGCCACTGCCAACAGCCAACAACCAACAGCCAGCAGCGCACAACGTTCAATTGAAACTGCACGTCCTTTTTGTGTCCTTCGGCTTACTCTATGTGTGTGTGTGTGTGTGTGTGGGTTTGTGTTTGTGTCACTGACTCGGCATAATGATGAATGACATTTAATAGTTGTGCTGTGCCGTTAAACGTTACAAATCAATTTTCGAAATACAAGCAATACGTCCACCCACAGTATATCAACTTGCTATTTTTGTGTCTGACAGTCTCACACAACTTCATCAGTCTTTGAGTCTCCCTCCATTACAAGGAGCTTCATATTGCGGCCAACTTGATTGGCATTTGCTGACTCTCCCTCTCTCTCTCTCTCTATCTCTCTTGCCATCTATCTATCTCTGTCGTTGTCTGTCTGCCTTGTGGCTGAAAGTTGGCTGTCATCAGAATAGCGAAAAGTTGACTGGTCATTGCTGTGACAGCCATATGTCAGCTCAACTCAAACTCAAACTCAATACGACTGCAATCGCAATTAGTTTTCAAACTCTTTTGACGCTGCAAAGTATACTATGATTTTTACTGCTCAACTCCGTATACATAGTGGTTTTTGTTTATATGGGGAATCCTATTGCCATTAAAGAAAAAGCGGAAAATGTATTTTTTTTTTAATTTTTTACAGAATGAACATTTATTTTTGGCAGAAAGCGTGAAATTTATATATTTCAATCTATATAACTTTGATGCAATTTGAAGAAATCTTTTGATAAGTCCAATAATTACCAAATATAGAGCAACCACTGTGCGCTCTGAAAGGCTTTCTAAAAAACAAATCCTTTCTATGCCATTTTTTTTTTCGTTTTGTTTCGTGTTGATGAGAGACAATTAGGCAAATCTTTTGCAGACAATTAAATGCGACTTAGTGGCGGTGCAGAGTTGATTGTGGTTTAGCCTAAGCCCTGGGGATGGGCAGCCGCCTTTTTTCAACATTTGTATGCAACCCTAACTTTCTGCGGCGAATACAGTTACAGCATTAGAAGAAGCAGCACACAAACCATGACGACATTTGTCTAGGCCACAAACAAACTCACGAATTCTTTGTTGGAATTCATTGTGATTCGTTTTCTCATACAAAGTATATTTATGCGATATTTATATTCGTTTGACGGGGCGTTTTGTTTTGTTTGGCGCGCTAATTGGTGGCAACTAGCTACCCCCTCCCAGTCCACAATAACTCTTTTAAAAATAAAGTAAAATAAAATAAAATACTTCCGTTGAAGTCTCCTTCAATCCCGGCGAGCACAGACCTCAGATGATGATGATGCCTTTGTCAGACCCCTTTTTTTTGTTGAGCTGTGGCCGCTTCAATTTTTTTTTGTTGCTGCGGGCGACAAACGGAAATCTAAAGTGAAAAACCGTTTTAACAGTGCCACACTGCAACAGGAAGAACACACACACACACACACAAACACTTTTCACAGTCACCCCCTGAGTCACTATCAAAACTCCTGCTGCTGCTACAGTTAAATAGCCGCTGGCGTCAGTTGACAATTACTCCATCATTTCTCTCTCTCTCTCTCTCTTTCTTTCTGCCTTTCATTCTCTCTATCTCTTTTATCATTCCCATTTCCATCTTAATTTAGCCTGTTTAAGCCTCTTTCACACACGCACACACATTTAAACGTAATTCAAAAATTACAGGGCACAAACCAAAATAAAGAAATGCAAGAAAAAAAACTCGAAAAAAGAAAAATAGCGCAATTTCTCGCCTTTTTTCAGTGGGCGCCAAGAAAATTGCTATGTTAACTGCCACACCCACCACACCCACCACCCACGCATACACATGTCCAGCCTCTCTGCCCCTTGGCTCCTTATTATAGCCAATTGATATGTGCCGTGTGCATTATAAAAAGCCAAAGATAAACGTCTTAGTTGCCTTTTGTGTCGAGTGTTGAAATTTATGGCTGAATTACATGTGAGTCTCAGGAGCGGATCAGCGGAGTGGTTAAGGACCGGTTCAGCAGCGATACTTTTTATACTTTTGTAACCAAAAAAAAAAAAAAAAATTGAGTAATTTAAGTTAGTTTTTTTTGGCAAACGGAGATATGTCGTTTCTGTAGCTTTGCGGAGATATGACAATTGTGTGGAATATCAAAATTCCGCTAACTGAAATATTGAATTATAATTTTTCAAACATTTTTAATGCAAATATATGTCTGTTGTAATGAGAAATCAACAATTTACCATATAATAGAAGTTTTGTTTGAAATATGCTTTGTGCTAGCGAAGATCTGTATGTCGTTCTCAAAAATGCGCTGATTTTTAAAGTCCTTAGCAAAATCATATATGTATAACAAAATTACAAACACTTTGTTGCTTTATGGCGCCCCAAATTGGGCGCCAGGCAGAGTCATGGTCCGGCACTGTATTTATCCGACAAGTAGACTAACTGCTGGCGGTTGTTTAAGTGGGTGGACTCGTAACGCTGCCAGGATTAACACAAATTGATTTGCTATTAAATTAGGAATACACACACAAACACACACACACACAGAGAGAAAGAGAGAGATAGAGAAAGAGAGAGATAGAGTTAGCCAGGTGCTTTGGCAAATACGTGGAAAAACAGTTAAGTGTAAAAGAAGACGCCTGTGGCGCAATATCTATGGGGTGGCGGTCTGGGGCGGATTGTGGTTGCTGTGATAATGATACACACATGTGCCTGTTTAGTGTACGTTACTCTCAGTGTATGTGTTTATGTATATATGTGTGTATGTGTGTGTGTTGGTAAATTGCCCAATTTGGCGAGCACGGTCTGCCACGTTACGTTGCCAGCCATTTGCTTTGATGTGTGAACTGAACAACAACAAGAACAACAACAACAACAAGGTGAAATTGCAGTCCATTTACAGTGTTGGGGAGGAGTTTTTGGGGAGTTGTATGATTGTATATTACGACGTATGAACAGTGCGCAGCAGACACTAAATTACACTAACGTGTTTTGAATTATTTTTCAATTTCATTTGTCGGCCCAGACATCCAACAACATAACATAGAGCTGTCCTCGCCCATCCTGTGCCTGCCTCGCCAACTTCCTGCCTGCCATTGTTACATTTCAATTAAGTTTCCGTTTGTGAGGTTTACTTCTATTCCACATGTACATACATATATACATACAAACATACATACATACATATGTGCAATATGCCGGCAGTGTAGTTTTATCATTTAACAGATATTCGCCAACTAGTACAAATATTATTGTCATGTCCAGCACTAGATCCAAAAAGCGCCATCAACTTAGATATACAAAAACCAGTTGACGGTATTCAGGCATATCAGATTTATAAAGTTCTACAACAACACTAATATGGCCACATTGAAGGGCTCCTCATTTCCGACTTGGACCACTTTGTTACAGGGAAGCCGAATCTCTTGCTTATCTTAAGCCTTTTCAAACACTTTCCAACACTATACAATATCTCACTTTTGCACTTAGACAATTGGATGCTCTAATTTGTTTCCCCCCGTTTCCTTTCTGCACCACTGTTGTTACAGGCAAGCCCTGATGTCCAATCGAGGGTCCGATTCGGACAAATTGAATCCCACACATGTGAGCAGCTCGAGGGCGCCACTGCATCTAGGCCATGCCGGACGGCCACCCCATTTGCATCCGGCGCACGCGGCCGCCCTCTTGGACAATCAACAGGATGATGACGACAAGCTGTTGGATGTGGTGGGTCCACCACAGAGTCCTCTATTGCCTTTGAGCCACTCGCTCCAGCAGATGCATGCCCACCAGCATTCGGGTAAGTAACATGGAAATCACATCTCTCTACAGAGATTGTCAGGGAAAACAGTAAATTTTCCATCATCTTTTAACATTTCCCATTGTTCCCATTGTTCCCTTGATTCGCCATTCATTACATGCTATACTTTGCTATCCATATTCTTATTCCCAGTTGATTCATATACATATAACCTGCCTTTTTTTCCTTTCCTGTACTTCTTATGACTGTACTTCTTTATCACTCTGATTCTCATATGGCGTGCTTTCCTCCCTCATCTTAATTTCCCTTAATCCAGTCTTTCTTCCCATTCATCACTACCTCTTGCTTCCCAACGATATTTTAACTAATCTGATATATATCTTTCTCTTCTATTCGCCGTCTTAGCAGCTCTGGCGGCCTGGTTCAATCACTTGGCCGGCGCTGGCGCCGGTGAACATGCGGCGGCTGCGAATGCGGAGGACGCTCTACGTCGCCGGCTGCAGGCGGACGATGTGGAGCGCGATGGTAGCGATTCGAGCTGCTCGGAGAGTGTTGGCGGCAGCACTGGCGGTGCTTTTCGACCCACCTCGACGGGCAGTCCCAAGGAGGGCGTCGGCGGTGGTGGTGGAGGAGGCAATGGCAATGGTGGTGGGGGCGCTGCAGCGGCAGCAGCAGCAGCGGCGGCCGGATTGAGTGCAGCTGGCAGTTATCCATCGCCGAATATATCGGTGGGACCACCGATCCATCCGTCACCGCATCTGCTACCGTATCTGTATCCGCATGGACTGTATCCGCCACCGCATCTGGGGCTGTTGCATAATCCGGCAGCTGCCGCTGCCATGAATCCCGCCGGTCTCAATCCCGGCCTGCTCTTCAATGCCCAATTGGCGCTGGCTGCCCAGCATCCGGCGCTCTTTGGGCACGCGTATGCGGCCGCCGGACACACGCCCGTTTCTCCGCTGCAGGGCCTCAAGAGTCATCGCTTCTCGCCGTACAGTCTGCCCGGCAGCCTCGGCTCCGCCTTCGATGCGGTCACCCCCGGCTCCAATACGAATCGCAGCAGCGGCAGCGCCGACGCCGCCGCCCCGCCTAATCTCCTCGACAGCCGATCGGGCGCACCTGGCGGCGGCCTCGACAACAACAACGCACCACGCAGCCTCAGCTCCAGTCCCAGGCCCAGGGCAAGCTCCCATTCGCCGCCCACACGCCCCATATCAATGTCACCGACGACGCCGCCCTCGCTGATGAAACGGCAGCCCCAGCACTCGCCATCGGAGCTGAAGAGCATGGAGAAGATGGTCAATGGCCTGGAGGTGCAGCATAATGGCAGCGCAGCAGCCGCAGCAGCAGCGGCGGCGGCAGCAGCTGCGGCAGCCGCAGCAGCAGCACTGCTCTCCGAGGAGACCTCCCAGTCGCATCATACGCAATCCCATCAGCATCAGCATCAGCATGGACATCTGACGCATTCCGGACATGGACACGTCCAGCATCATCATCAGCAGCAGCATCCGCATCATGTGTCCGCTGGAGGATCAACGGATCAGTGACAATTACTGGATGGCCGCTCTGATGATTGTGATGAGAGCGGTGGAGGAGGTGGTGGCGCTGGCACTGGCGGAGGCGGAGGGAGCATAGATGATAATCTGGATATGGATGATGAGGATGATGAGCACGATCGCAGCTCCGTCATTGATCTGGATGTTGATGTCTGACCGCAAACGGTGCAGCTGCAGCAGCTTTAGCTTGCAACAACAACAACAACAACAAACATAATGAGGATGCAGTTGGGCTTGGCCAGCTGATGGCATTTACCAACACTGGCCCCCAACAGCCAACACTATAAACTCTGTATATGAACACACACACATACAAATATACATACATATATACATGTATGAATATATTAAAAAGTATATACAAATTGTAGCATATAGTACACACACCCACACACACCCACACACATTTATACATACATATATAATACCCTATATATTTATACATATACATAGAGCCTAGAGTCGTTGTGGGTCACTTTGCGCTTTAGTGTTAATAATAATACTAAAATATTATTATTGTTTTTTTTTTCTTTTTTAATTTTTAAAGTGTAGCAAAAGAGACCCTAAAACCATCTTTTTTTTTTAGAGTGAGAAGTAAATAAAAAGAGATATAAGCACAGTGAATAATAGAGAAAGAGCGATATATACCACTTAGTTTCCTTAAAAATATGCCCAGTGCTGTACTGCAAAAATTTAGTTGAATCTTAAGGTGTTTTTTTTTTTTTTTTTTTTTTTTTTTTTTTTTTGAAGAAAACTAATTATTTTAGCAACTAAGAAACCTATAAGTAAAAGACACACACACACAACTATATAGATCCATAGTTACACCTATGCATACATATATATATATATTGATATTGAGCGTTTGCAAACAAAGAAAAACAATTATATGAAATACAAAAAATAAATGAAATGAAGCCACCATCTAAGATGGCAGCTAAAAATATACACGGACTCACATAAACACACATAATTATATGTAAATCTATATATATATATTAACGAAAACAAAAAGAAAAATATATATATGTATACATATAAATATATATATATACATACATCAACAAACAATTAACAATTGTAATCTTTAACAAAGCAAAAAAAATGAAGCAAAACGAAACAAATAACAAAAAAAAAAAAAAAAAGAATTTTTTTTCTTAGTCTTAGGATGAACAATTTTTTTTTTACTAGTAAACGTAAATAACATTAAAAAATAAACTTACAAAAAAAATGTATAATATAAAATATTTGAACGCAACACAAAAAAAACTCAAATGAAATGAAATTAACAAAAATAAAAGAAAACAAAATGATAAAATATATGCGACAAGTAAACAACAAACAACAAAATGATGCAAGAAAATGCTAACTATAATTAAAATAATTTATGTAGCTGTTAAGCCTCCATCCCCCCTCACGACCTTTGACCCCATGTTAAGCATCAGAACCACAGACAAATAGTAATTCACCGCCAACCACAGCTTCCCCCCCACAATTTTATTCACATATCCACAGCAACATAAACAAATTCAAAAAAACAGCAAAATATTATTTACATTTTTATTGCATTTTCTTAAATATTTCTATATATATTTTGTTTAAGCGAAATTCTATACCATAGTTAAAATGGAGACTCGAAAACTGTAAACAATTTTTTTTTTTGATGAATTTTTTATGTTCACATTATCCACACACACACACACACACTCACACATACACACACATATATAGTGCAGCTCTTCATTTATTTAATTTCAATTTAATTTTTTTTTGTTTTTTTTTGCACTTTTTTGTTTATTTTATTTTTTAAGTTCTAAAACCAAAGAACAAGCTATTTTTTTTTTAATAATATAAAAATAAAAATACCAATTTAAATATATAATTTTTAATAGTTTAGCACAGACTCGGTATAGCTACTTAGTATTATCTTGTGTGTGTGTTTTTTTTTATATATATATTTTTTTTTTTGGTTTAGTATTTACTATGTATACACACATATGTATATCTCAATATATAGTTTATAGCTATGTAAAGTGAATTTTTTTTGAATTGAATTAAGATTGAAAGTTTCAAAGGCATTCAACGTATGTTCCTCGCATAAGTTTAAACTTGAAAGTAACCACACACACATATACACTGAGAGAAATTGTTGTACACTAGAATGTGCAACGGAAGAGATCAGATCTGAGAAAATAACAATGTGTAGCGCAGTTCGATTTATTTATCTTTGTAGACAACACACACGACCAGACACACTCACTCACACACTTACATTTACATATACATATACATATATACATGTATATCTAAATATATGTATATTTATATAATTACATATGCTATAAAAACATATATATGTGTATATTTTTTTTTTTTGTTTGTTTAGCTGTTTTTTCAATGAATTATACGCAAAAGCAATATTAATTATAGTTAATTAAATATAAAACGAAATATAAAAAAATAAAAGCAAAATGCAAAAACACAACCAGAAGTTTATATATAAATATATATATATATATATATGGAATATCCGACTATATGTCTGGGGTATGAATATATAATTAACAACAATGAAGCAACAACACCTCATGTCACTGCAATTATATTAAAATTAATTAAACAAAAACAAAATTAAATAAAAATTATTATTACTAAAAACAAAAAACGATTACAAAAAAAAAACAAAACACAAAAAAAAACAAAACAAAACAAAATAATAAAAAAAAATCAACAATATACATGCAACAAGATATATGTGTTTTATTTATAGTATTATATGACAACAAATAAAAAGATATACATATATGTACATATATATATATATACAATAATTATTTTCAATTGTTAATGCATTTCTGTTTATTTTTTAAATATTTTGGCCTGCCATTTTTTTGCCCCCCATCATGATTACTTTTTATTTTCATAATTTTTTTTTATGATGGACTGTCAAATGGAACGCGCATGTCAAACAAACATTTGTTGTATATTCATATATATGTATATTCATATATATAAACATATATATGTATATTGTATACAATTGCAACTAAAAGAGAATACAAAATATTTACAGAAATGAGCAGCTGCACAACATTTATTAATCAATTTCCATAAAATGCAAACAGAAATCTCAATAAAATGAGACACAAAAAATTACATATTTCCAAATTCAATGCGTAAATAAAACGACGTGCAAATAATCCGTGTCATAATTAAATGCTCCTCTCCCCGCCCCACCCCCTCCATCATCCTTGTCATTATAGCTCATATTATTAACTGTGTGGATAGATGATAAACTGTTCCCTCAAATTAAACAATAAACAAAGATACAATTGCAATTTCGTTGATATACTACAGTAGAAACTAAGTTTAGCTTTTAATCTCTACATCTAATCGAAGCCCTATTATTATTCATACCTCTCAATAGAAAAATATCCTTTTCAGAAACAATGGTATATAAAGCAACGCAAAGTCAGTTTATTTAAATTTTTCAATAACTCAGATGTATAATTAATCCACAGCGAACAAAACTTTGATAAAGAAATATGACATGTGTATATAGTTTATTTAAAAGCTATGCATACTTTTGGGCTGATTTGATTATAATCTAAACTTTCTTGCTATATAAGCTTGCATAGCGAGATCATCGACGAATCAACTGTGCTGAAGTTTTAACACTTTCACAAGCTGGAAATAATCCTGGCACAAAATCCGACTTGTGTGGGGTCAAATTGTCGAATATGAGATTTTGGTACCGATCGATCAGAAATTTCAACACCATCATTTTGGTGGGTCAATTTTGAAATTCGGATGATTTTCGACGAAGTTATGCCATTTTGAAGTTTCAAAGGCTCCACAGGCTGGAAATCTTGGGTGAATTTCCGACTTGTGTGGGGTCAAATTTTCGAATATGAGATTTTGGTACCGATCGATCAGGAATTTCAACACCATCATTTTGGTGGGTCAATTTTGAAAATCGGAAGATTTTCGACGAAGTTATGCCATTTTGAAGTTTTGAAAGATTCAGAAGCTGGAAATCTTGGGTGAAATTATGACATGTGTGGGGTCAAATTTTCGAATATGAGATTCTGGTACCGATCGATCAGAAATTTCAACACCATCATTTTGGTGGGTCAATTTTGAAATTCGGATGATTTTCGACGAAGTTATGCCATTTTGAAGTTTCAAAGGCGCCACAGGCTGGAAATATTGGGTGAATTTCCGACTTGTGTGGGGTCAAATTTTCGAATATGAGCTTTTGGTACCGATCGATCAGGAATTTCAACACCATCATTTTGGTGGGTCAATTTTGAAATTCGGATGATTTTCGACAAAGTTATGCCATTTTGAAGTTTTGAAAGATTCACAAGCTGGAAATCCTGGCACAAAATCCGACTTGTGTGGGGTCAAATTATCGAATATGAGATTTTGGTACCGATCGATCAGAAATTTCAACACCCTCATTTTGGTGGATCAATTTTGAAAATCGGATGATATTTGAGGAAGTATTGCCACTTTGAAGTCTTGACACTTTCACAAGCTGGAAATCCTGACACAAAATCCGACTTGTGTGGGGTCAAATTTTCGAATATGAGATTCTGGTACCGATCGATCAGAAATTTCAACACCATCATTTTGGTGGGTCAATTTTGAAATTCGGATGATTTTCGACGAAGTTATGCCATTTTGAAGTTTCAAAGGCGCCACAGGCTGGAAATATTGGGTGAATTTCCGACTTGTGTGGGGTCAAATTTTCGAATATGAGCTTTTGGTACCGATCGATCAGGAATTTCAACACCATCATTTTGGTGGGTCAATTTTGAAATTCGGATGATTTTCGACGAAGTTATGCCATTTTGAAGTTTTGACACTTTCACAAGCTGAAAATCTTGGGTGAAATTCTGACTTATGTGGGGTCAAATTTTCGAATATGAGATTTTGGTACCGATCGATCAGGAATTTCAACACCATCATTTTGGTGGGTCAATTTTGAAACTCGGATGATTTTCGACGAAGTTATGCCATTTTGAAGTTTTGAAAGATTCAAAAGCTGGAAATCTTGGGTGAAATTATGACATGGGTCAAATTTTCGAATATGAGATTTTGGTACCGATCGATCAGGAATTTCAACACCATCATTTTGGTGGGTCAATTTTGAAAATCGGATGATTTTCGACGAAGTTATGCCACTTTGAAGTTTTAACACTTTCACAAGCTGGAAATCCTGGCACTAAATCCGACTTGTGTGGGGTCAAACTTTCGAATATGAGCTTTTGGTACCGATCGATCAGGAATTTCAACACCATCATTTTGGTGGGTCAATTTTGAAATTCGGATGATTTTCGACAAAGTTATGCCATTTTGAAGTTTTGAAAGATTCACAAGCTGGAAATCCTGGCACAAAATCCGACTTGTGTGGGGTCAAATTATCGAATATGAGATTTTGGTACGGATCGATCAGAAATTTCAACACCCTCATTTTGGTGGATCAATTTTGAAAATCGGATGATTTTCGACGAAGTTATGCCATTTTGAAGTTTCAAAGGCGCCACAGGCTGGAAATATTGGGTGAATTTCCGACTTGTGTGGGGTCAAATTTTCGAATATGAGCTTTTGGTACCGATCGATCAGGAATTTCAACACCATCATTTTGGTGGGTCAATTTTGAAATTCGGATGATTTTCGACGAAGTTATGCCATTTTGAAGTTTTGACACTTTCACAAGCTGAAAATCTTGGGTGAAATTCTGACTTATGTGGGGTCAAATTTTCGAATATGAGATTTTGGTACCGATCGATCAGGAATTTCAACACCATCATTTTGGTGGGTCAATTTTGAAAATCGGATGATTTTCGACGAAGTTATGCCACTTTGAAGTTTTAACACTTTCACAAGCTGGAAATCCTGGCACAAAATCCGACTTGTGTGGGGTCAAATTTTCGAATATGAGATTCTGGTACCGATCGATCAGAAATTTCAACACCATCATTTTGGTGGATCAATTTTGAAAATCGGATGATATTTGAGGAAGTATTGCCACTTTGAAGTCTTGACACTTTCACAAGCTGGAAATCCTGACACAAAATCCGACTTGTGTGGGGTCAAATTTTCGAATATGAGATTCTGAAACCCATCGATCAGTCAGAAATTTCAACACCATCATTTTGGTGGGTCAATTTTGAAAATCGGATGATTTTCGACTAAGTTATGCCATTTTGAAGTTTCAAAGGCGCCACAGGCTGGAAATATTGGGTGAATTTCCGACTTGTGTGGGGTCAAATTTTCGAATATGAGCTTTTGGTACCGATCGATCAGGAATTTCAACACCATCATTTTGGTGGGTCAATTTTGAAATTCGGATGATTTTCGACGAAGTTATGCCATTTTGAAGTTTTGACACTTTCACAAGCTGAAAATCTTGGGTGAAATTCTGACTTATGTGGGGTCAAATTTTCGAATATGAGATTTTGGTACCGATCGATCAGGAATTTCAACACCATCATTTTGGTGGGTCAATTTTGAAAATCGGATGATTTTCGACGAAGTTATGCCACTTTGAAGTTTTAACACTTTCACAAGCTGGAAATCCTGGCACTAAATCCGACTTGTGTGGGGTCAAATTTTCGGATATGAGATTTTGGTACCGATCGATAGGGAATCTCAACACGAAGATTTTGGCTAAAACATTTTGAAGTTTTGATTGGGACACAAGCTAGAAATCATAGGTCAAAATATGACTTTGAGGTGACAAATTTTTAAATATGAGATTTGGGAACCGATCGATCAGAAATGTCTACGCGAAGATTTTGGTGGAAAATTTTTGTAATGATATTTTACAAAGCTAATAATTTCTGTTTTAAAACTGAAAGGCAATGAAATAATTTCATTTCAGTTTTCGAATTGTGTTTATTAGGTTGAGTGAGAAGATTTTATTGAATTTTGTAAGCCAACAAGTGGTAATTGTAGGATATGCTGGTATATCATTATTTATATAGGGGACATTTCGAGATATGGCTTAATCCACACTTGAGATGATGTCGATGATAAGATTATCCGAAGGGCGGGCTCTATTGGCATTAAGGTGTAACACATTTAAATTAATAAAACCAAGAGCTATTGTAAGGGATGAGATAAATGTATTCGCATAAGGGCGATTATCGTTAATAGTTGTAACTCCAGTTGTTGGTTACTCTTTTTTTCGGCTAACCCCTTGACTAAACTAGGCGTTAACTCGTTAAGATGGACTGGTTGGATGGAGAGATGAGGAATTGGCTAATTGAATGTGGCACGAAGTTCATATCGGGATTAGCTTCAGGGTTTAAGCGATTATAAAAGTGCATTAGAGAAGGCAATTTTGAGCAATTTTATTTTATTTTCTTTTTCTTTTTTGTGGGTAATTGAAAGTCTTGAACCTTAACGGTTGCACGATTTGAAGCTTATCATAGCAGTTGCAGTTGGAATGAAAGTTGTTGGACTTGGTGGTGCTTTGAAATGGGAAGAGGGAAGAGAGCTGGCAATTGTTGGTTGTCAGTTGGAAAGTGGTTCAAATAGCTCTGGTTACACTTGAGTGAAGGCGCCTTTCGGTTGTAAATTGTAACGCTTGAATAGCACAAGGCGCAAAATAGAGTTGAAGTGCAGCCATAAAAACCGAAAATATTCAATACGCATTTTAACCCTACCCCACCTACCTTTAACCCTTTTCGTTGCCCAACTGTCAATAAGTTCTGAGTGTTATTATTTGGTGGGGGAGGTTTTTCCTTATAGTCTATTTGGCCCAAAAAGTCAACTGCGAGAGCATAAATTAAGTATTATTAATTGCCGCCACGAAATGCCGTCACCAATGTCGCCAGCTATGTATGTGCTAAGGGGCCACCCCAAATTGTATGCTCAATAAAGGGTTATGGCGATGTTGACAACAACACTTGGTCTTGGTGCCTCGACTTTGGCTTGTCGGTTCGGTTCCCTAACTCCATGAATTGGATGTGTTTACGTTCTGGCCTAGCAATTTGTCGCTTGAATTATGGTATTGTTTGTTAAGCTGCGGCAAGTACCGTGTACCCAAACACGAATACTTGAGTTACTTGTAACGAGTCAAATTCGTTACTTAAGCGAATAGATTGCTATTCAATGGGGAGCGGAACTTAAACAGTCGATACTCATTAAGACTCGTTACTTATCTCTCTAAGAACTTACATACATATTATTCACAGTCACTTTATAATAACTACAACATCGGCAGTGATTTCACAATTCAAGCTATATGTGCTATTGTGGCTCGTTACTTTTCGTAATTTGTAATGCGACTGAAAGATTTCCCTCTTCATTTTCATTACCGCTTTTCACTCACTTCATGTGTCTAAGTCAGAAACAGTAAAAACACAAATATTATATAAATATCAGAGTATTTATAATGTTAAGTACTTATTCGTTACTTTCAATTTATAATCTCTTGCTTGCTAGCGACAATTTATAATGTGTATTCATGCTGGAAACACTCGAGAAAATTATAATCTAAACTTAAGTATTTATTCGTTACTTTCAATTTATAATCTCTTGCTTGCTAGCGACAATTTATAATGTGTATTCATGCTGGAAACACTCGAGAAAATTATAATCTAAACTTAAGTATTTATTCGTTACCTTCAAGTTACAAGCTCTTCGTCACTCATACTCAAATCGTTATCAGAAATGTATGCTAGTTGTAGTAGCCAGAGTATAATGGGCTATTATAGTCGCAGCTAGTCGACAGCAATCAATTGAAATTGTTCGTTTCGTGCGTTTTGTTATTTTGTGCATGTCATGACCTGTCATGGGCCTGTCACAAGTCGAGCCAGCCATCCTGCCATCCTGCCAGCCAGCCTGTCAAAGTGCATTATCATAACTTGACGTTTTATTGCCAAAACATTTATGAGAGACACTGACACAGAAGTGCGTGATATGCGTGTTCGATTTGGAGGGCGTAGGTAAGTCGCAGAAAGCCATAATAATGATCATAATAATAGTTTTACGGGTTAGAGAAGTCACAGTCACTGTTACAGTTACAGTTACAGTTACAGTGACAACACTGTAACAAATCGAGTAAAATTGCTTTCGATTTTTAACCCTTCCGCAAACAATGAGTGCGTATAGCGCGTCGCATTGCGTGTGGCAAGGTCCTTGGAATGCACTGAGGGAAGTGGAAATGAAGAACTTGCTTAACTTTTGTTATGCATATTTTACTAGTATGAACACAGTCATTCTTTCTCTCTGTCTCTGTCTCTATATCCCTGTGAATACGCACAGGAAGTTGACTATTTGCGTGCAAAGACACCCACTGCCAAGCACCAAAGGGTTGCATAGACTTTTCTTTTGTTTTGTTGTTTTTTTTTTTTTTTTTTTTTGGTTTTTTCCTTTTTTGCCAGTGGAATTGTTGTTGTTATTGTTTGACATTTAACTTAAGCGGCCGCATGGCAGCAATTAAAATGCTTAACTTGTCATCGAGTAGGTTGCCCTTAACACCCAACAAAGTCAACCCACATGACAACTGCGGCACCAACCCCTTTACCACAAAAAATATTCTAATTTGATTTGTGATCAACAACAATGAGCTAAATATGCCAGAAATTCATGTTGACAGCCAAGGATCAGGACATTTGCTAGCGAGTTGCCAATGATTAATGCATCAAAATGTTGGTAGCAACTTCACAAAATATTTCACGTACTGAATATTTCCTTATAACAAAAATATTTCATAAAAATTATAGGGGGACATATAGCATCGCAAGAATATTTTAAAATTTAAATTAAAACAATAATTATTAAATAACGATTCTTTACGAAATTTAGCATTATTTTGAATTCTATGAAGCTTTCGGGCATCATATTAGTTTCGAGGCTAGTTTTATGATTCTAAAATTTATTTGGTTAGTAAAAAATTAACAAATATTTCTTTTAGATTTGGGAGATTATCCAATAAAGCGCGTATAAAAATTTATTCCTTACTAGGTTAACTTTCGACGGAGGGGCTATGAAAATCGCTACAAATGTTACCTCTTAACTTATTTGAAAGATGCGAAAGACATTCCCAAATTACATAATTTAAATGTTTTAAATAAAAACTTACCATTGCAATTCCTGAAATGAGAAGAACCAAATATAGTATATTAGTAAAATAATAATTCAATAATAATTTATTAAATAGACATTTATTGTTCATATTAACGATTAAGCATTAGTTATAAAAAAGAATATAAAAATTTAAAAAATATATTGAAAAATAGTATAATTATAAATTTGAATTCTTAAACATTTTTTACATATAAAATAATATGTATATTATATATTGAAAAATAGTATTATTTTAAATTTCAATTCATAAACATTTTTTATATATAAAATAATATGTATATTATATATTGAAAAATAGTATTATTTTAAATTCAAAACATTTAAACTTTTTTTTATCTATAATATAATATGTATATTATATATTGAAAAATAATATTATTTTAAATTCAAAATTTTTAAACATATTTTACATTTAAAATAATATGTATATTATAAATTTCAATTCTTAAACATTTTTTACATATAAGAAAATATGTATAAATTATAATAAACGCGGCTAAAAAGTGAGACAAAAAAAATGGCAAGAAAAAGCTAGACTGCCAGAAAGTATTAGTGACTATTGTGACAGTGACTTTTGTTATGCAAAATGTGAAAACTTCTACAGTTGCAGGTTGCCGTTATTTTATGGATATGATATGCTTTACCAACTGTGTCCCGACCCCTATCCGGTATTCCCTCTACTCCTCAACCACATAAAGTACCTTAATCGAAAGATATAAAAAAGCTGCATCTGTCAGCACCTCCCACGACCTCTAATCAGCCTAAACAAAAGCATAAAAACACACACAAAGTAAATATATGTATATGTTACGCATACCCATGCAAATATGCATGCATGATACTGGCCAAAATAATAGGTACACCGGTAGTAAGTCAGTTTTCAGGCTTCGAATCGAATATAACATTTTCATAGAAAATAAAAAGCAAAAATTATTTTAATAATAATGACAAAAAAAATGCATATTTAATAATTATTATATATATCGTTAAAAATCTAATATTACATTTTCATAGACTTTTTCATAAACCATAAGGAAATACTATTATAATAATAATTCCAAAAAATTTCATATTTAATCAAGTATAATTTATTATTAATAGTTGTAGGCAGCATTGTTCTGCCAACTGATGACAACTTTCTTAATCATCATTTTTAGAAAACAGATTTTGACAAATTGTGATTTTTGTTATTTTCATGACCCCTAAATTTGTGGTTCGGGGAAATTGCTGTGTTTATAACTGTTAAGTCGTAGCAGCCCCACTGCTGACACTATTTTTGTGGACACAGCTGTATGTAAATGTGTATGTACATAATCAGCTGCTGTGACTGCTGAGCTGTCGCTGTGGTGCGCGCTTTTGATCATTTTATAAGCGCAATTTCCCTTTTTACGATTATCTTCTCTCATGCGCAACCAAAAAAATCCAGAGAGAAAAAAAATCGAGAAGAAAAAAAATCGAGAAGAAAAAAAAAACGAATCCCCAGGTACTGTAAGCCCCGTTTATAGGCAGTGCCCTCACTGCCCTATCTACCTATCTCTGTCTAACTATAGCTCTTTCTCTTTCTTTCTATCTATGCGTCTCACTCTCTTTCCCCCGTGTCTGTCGCTTTGAGTCTTAGCTTTGTTGCCCCTAAAGCAGCAGCGACCATCAATACGTGGAAATTTGTTTTCAATTTTTCGGTTACAATGGTCATAAAAACGGTTAACGCACACAAACAAACACACACACACACACACACATACACACACATACACACACATACACACATATACACCTGTTTTCCTGCCGCTGTATGTGTGCGAAAGGGTTAAGGGTGTCGCTTACTCTGAATGCGAGAGAAACACAGAGAGAAAGATAGAGAGAGAGAGAGAGAGAGAGAGAGAAAGAGAGAAGGAGAAAGAGAAAGGTATAGAGTCAGACGATGGGGTTAGCCATCAAAATGCAAATGCGTGACCATAAATAATGTGCCACAGACACACAGACAGACCGAATGAGACAGACGTACCTTTGCTGAGCTGAGATAGCTACAGAGTTAAGCATGGCCAGAAGGAGGGTGTGGGGAACAAACATCAGTGGGGGGAGGGCAGCAAGGCTAATAAAAAAAAACCACCCAACTACAACAACAAAAAGGCGATTTTAGAACCAGGACAAAAATACAAAAAAAAAAGAATTTGCCGAAAAAATTATGCAAAAGCAGCAGCCCAAAACTCAAATACTGTGGGCGTGGCAGTCCGCACATACACATGTGTGTGAGTGACTCTGTATGTGTGTGTATGCGTGTGTGTGTGTGTGTACTTTTCAGTTAGTTTAGAAAAACGCAAATTGCAACGCTTCAATGAATGCGGCAATGTCAGCGTCAAACGCCAAAACAGACGGCGTTAAAGGGTTACCCCCGAAACCCACGCCATCCCCATACCCCATTTACAACCCACACACACAGACACACACACACACACACATACGCACCCTTATGCTGCCGCTTCAACCGTTTTCCCTTTTTGACAAATTCTTTGCGTATTTCTGCGCGTTGTTAACACTAGCACAGTGGGCCGGAGTGTCACAATAACGCTGTCAATTTTAGGTCCCACCAGAAATAACTTATAGTTCACATAAAACTGTTTGGACTCAAACCTAACATAAGTATTTCTAGTATTTTCACTAAAAACAAACAAGACCCATGAAAAGTTAAACTAAATGAATTGAATCAAAATAACTAAAACTAATTGCATTATTCTTATTCTTATTCTTAGCTTTTTTTAAGTTTTTATTGTATACAATTTATAGTTTCTTATTAATATTCCAATGATTTTGCAGTAAAATTGTCATTTACTTGTATTTTGTTTTCTAAAAATTTCTGCAACATATTATATAATTTCATATTATATAATTAATAGTTTTTTGTTTATTTTTCGAATGTTATTTAATTGAAAAATGCCAAAAATTGTATTATAAATAATTTGAAACTAGTGACCTTTTTCTTATTAACCTAGATTTATTTTCCCTCAGATATTTTGTTTATTTATAATGATCTATTGACACTGTCCTTCAGCGACAAATTAAAATTCCCTACATCCGGCACTACTTTCCGCTTCCCTCGCCAAATTTTAGATGCACTCATTCCACACCTACTGTGGCACAGACGCACACACATAGAGAAAACAACTGTCGCATGCCCCATGTGGCAACATTGACGCTGCGTAGGCGTTGCTTTTACAAGTTTAACCAAAAAGTCATGCTCGATTAAATTGCTTTTGTTGCTGCTGCTGCTGTTGTTGCAGTTGCCACTGCCACTGCCACTGCTGCTGCTGCTGCTATTGCTGTTGCCGCATTTCGCCCGGAAGTTGAGTTACCGAAAAAGCCCAGACTCAATTCCAATTCCAATTTCAATCCCTACCTACCTACCTACCGCCATACCTCCCTCAGTTCCACACTTTCCAAAAGCCCAAAACGACATCAATCGCCATTGCCATTGACTTTCCTCCAACCGCAGCAGCACCCCTCTCTACCCACCCCTCTCTATTGCCAATCAGCTGTAACGAGCTGCGCATGTAGGTGCGGCTCATACCACTCCCCTCCTCACCTCCTCCCACTCCCCCATCATGCCACGGCTCACTCTTCGTCTGTTGTAGGCGCAAATTTGAAAATCAGTTAGCGGTCAATTTTGTTGGCCGGCCACAAAAAGTGCCTCCAACTCCACTCTCTCACAACTAATGTGGTGTTTTGGTGTGGCATTGTGCCACACACACACACACACACAGTCAACACACAGGGAGAGTGTGCCACACCCACAGTGGGTTCACTTATTAAGTAGCTGAAGCGTAGCCTATATATGTACATATAGTCTCCTCTATTTATGCCGTTCATTGATTGCATTTGACTTCCATTCCCATGGTATCCATCCCATTCAATTCATGCCCTCGCCCTATTCCTCTTTAACACCCCCCCTCGCTGCTAAGTTTTTGGGCCAACACATCATACAGAACAAGAACAACAATAACAACAACAATGAGCATTGGTTTATCAGCTGTCATTAACCAATTTCCATATGTAAATGCAAAATCAAAGTTGACATTTTGCGGCCAACAGCTTCTGCTCTTTTGCACCTGTCTACTCAGCAACAGAGAGAGAGAGAGAGAGAGAGAGAGAGAGAGAGAGAGAGAAGAAGCAGAAAGAGAGAGAGAGCAGAGAGAGGGGAAACCAATGTAGATACTTTGTGACAGACAAATTGTCGTGGCTTTGATTGACATTCCATCAGCTGGAGCGCGGCAATTTTTACAATTTTCATAACATTACAAGGAACAAAGGAAGGAGCATTGCTGTAAGAGTAGTTTGACGTAAAGGACAAGAAAATAAAATAAAAGAATTGAGGAAAAGTTAGAAGAACAGTTCTACAAATGGAATACCTTAGAAGTTCACTTAAGTATTAATAAAAAAATAAAAAAATAGTTCATGTCAAGGAAGAAAATTAATAATACAAAATATGGGGGAAAAATATAAGAATTTGCTTTACTTATGACAAACTTAAGAAATATAATAATATGGAAAATTGAATTCATATAATAGAAGAAAAAAATGAAGAAATAATAGAAATATATTGTCGGACAGATCCTACTAATGTAAAAATATCATAATATAGAAGTTGTAAAGTCCCGATATAAGGTGCTAAGTATGTCTCTTGCAATACTAATGAAAACAAAACTCAATGCAAAATGCGAATCGAAGTTTAGTGGAAGTGTAAGTGTAAGAGGAGAAGGAGAATGAGGAGGAGCATGTGGACTCCGCTTCGTTGGAGGAGTCAAGTAGTTTGATAAGCTTTATCTGCGTTGCGCCGTTTAAAATTCCAATCGACACCCGTTTTGTCGTTTGTCGGCCAACCTTTTGAAGCCGTCTCCCGAAAGAAACCCAAACCCAACTCCACTTGAGTTAACACAATTTCAACTCCTTCGAGTCCCGGGAGAAACCGTGAAACAATCGTATACCTGTTTAGGCAGCTACTACTCTTCTCCCGCTCTTTATCTGAGAGTGCCATTCTCTGCTTCTCCATCTTTCTCTGTTGAGTATCTCAAAGGTCTTGTCGTCTGTGCATATTTTATTCAAATTACCGCCGGCTTCCTTCGCTGGCGATTTATGTGATTGTATTGACCCCAAACAGTAGCCCATAACAACAACAGCAACAACAACAGCAACATCTGCGAACAATCAATTGAATCACAAATAAAAATAAAAAACAAACAAAAATTTAAAACAATTTAACACTTTACACGACATTCAAATACTTTTTATGGGAAATTACGCAGCCAGAGCAGCCTTTGTCTGTGGTATTTCATCAGCTTAAATCCGCTACAGACACACTCAAACACACACACACTCACACACACACACAGACAAACTTGCTATAATTGGCTGCTGTTTATTGGGTGTCGTCAGCAATCGCTACAAAAATGTGTTTCTCCTTCAGCAAGCACTACAATCTGCATTTCCTCCCACCCCCCACACCACCCATTCTCTTATCCCTCCCCCCCTCCCTCTATCAACAGGGTTGTTGTCCAATTGAGCTGCATTTGGTATTGAAATTGGCCATGTCTCTCAATATCAACGCGCATCTCGTACTTCAGTTTATGGCCAAGTTGGAAAATAGTTGAAGTCAAGTCAACAACATGTGATGACCAATAGAGAGAGAGAGAGAGACATCTGTAGAGACAAAGAGCGAGAAACAGACTAGAGTAGTATCAGAGAGCAGATTTTTTTAGTCAACTAAAACTATATTTTAGCATATATTGGTTGCTTTTTTTTTAAGTGGATAGTCCATACATCTATATATGATAGCTTAAGAACAAATTGTTCCATAAATATCAAAGAATTAAAACCATGTTCTAGTGTTCTAGTCTAGGATTCAAAATCTTCAAATCGTCACTTCCTTACGAAATCATCTCTGTCCCTTTTAATTTTTATTTTTAACGCTCACTTCTAAATTCATTATACAACCTTAGAAAGAAGTCTACATAATCATTCACTTATTACTCTCAAAAAATATTGCTTGACAGAACTTCTTGTTCGTCTCATCTATTATCTATCTATTATCCATTATCCATTATCTATTATCTATTATCTATTATCTATTATCTATTATCTATTATCTATTATCTATTATCTATTATCTATTATCTATTATCTATTATCTATTATCTATTATCTATTATCTATTATCTATTATCTATTATCTATTATCTATTATCTATTATCTATTATCTATTATCTATTATCTATTATCTATTATCTATTATCTATTATCTATTATCTATTATCTATTATCTATTATCTATGATCTATTATCTATTATATATTATCCATTATCCATTATCCATTATTTATTATCTATTATATATTATCTATTATCTATTGTCTATTATCTATTATCCATTATCTATTATCTTTTATCTAGTATTGATTCTTTGACTATGATATTGTGTCACAAAAAAAGAGAAAACGAAAAAGAAGAAGAGGCAGCCAGAAGAATCAGCATGACATGAGAAAAGGTTAAAAGCGTTAAAGAATTGGGCATACTAAATTGGCAACAACTGACGAATTTGTTGGGCAGACAACAAGAACAACAACAACAGACGAAGCTAATGTGCTGCTGTGATGATGCAGAAGAAGAAGAAGCCGAAGAAGAAGCAGAAGGAAAGATGTAGAAGAAGAGGAAGCAGCAGCAGCAGATGATGTCGCAGAGGAAGTATGCGCACGAATGCACAAGGAACGCATTTGAAAGAGAGAAGAGATGAGAGTGACATAGACAGAGAGAGAGAGAGAGAGGGATTCTGATGGTGGAGCATAGGGGGGGTGGCACAAGGAAGAGGGGTGTAGTTGTAGTTGTTGGGCATTTTTGCGAACTGTGCTGCGTCCAGCATTTAACACTCAATTTAATACGAAATTTATGGGCAGCGTCAGCGTCGACATGCGAGTGAAGCAATCGGAATTGGAAATGGACATGGGTATGAGAAGCAGAAGCAGTCAGAGATGGAGATGAAGAAGAAGACTGAGAATTGAGAATGGGATTCAACATGAGATGGGAGATGGGTGATGGGAGTGCTTTGCTTATTTGGGCGACAATCGGTTATCGAAATGTGTGTCGAACAATATGGATTGACGAGGACGTGGACGAGGACTAGGACGAGGACTAGGACGATTTGGCGACTTGCACACTTGAGTGATTTGCGAGGGGGAAGGAAGATAGAGTCGAGGGGTTAGCTGTGTGGCCAGCAGAAGGGCAGCTCAAACAAATTAAAGACATTAGAATTTATTTAATTTGCAGAGAAACGCAGCTGACCCCGCTGTGAACTATGACCTACCCTCTCCCTTTCCCACTCCCACTACCACTCCCAATCCAAGCGGACAGACAAGAGGGTCAAGCAGAGTGTGAGAGAGTGACTGCAATTGGCACTTTTTATATATGATACTATATATATCTATATATATAGAGTATTTATCGTGTGACAAATTGAGTTGCTTTCAGTTAAGGTCCACGTCCAATACAGCAGTCCACATATGGCCAGAGGTCGATCGGTCGGTCGTCATTTAATTGCCGGGGTTGCGCCTGACGCTGGGAATCTTTTGAGTGTCAATTTCGTAAATTACAACGATTTGCCAAAAAGGCAACTCTGGCAACTGCGAAAACAGAAAAAAAGGGAGTAGCACTTGGAATAGGAGTAGCACTTGGAGTTGGGAGTTGTAGTTGTAGCTGCAGTTTGGAGTGGGCAGTTGTCAGTTTAGAGCGACTGTGGCTTCTGACTTGACTAATATCTTTATTAAGTGGTATCTCCTTGTTCAGCTTGAGGGTTGCTGCATCATCAAGGGTTGTCAACGTGTCGTCGTTTGCCCATCAAGTCATCAGCCTAATGCGTTTCCAATTTTTCTAAGTGAAAACTTCAGCGACATTTAAACATAATTATTTTGGAAGGATTTTTTTTTTCTTTCAATAAATTTATAATATTATCAAAAATAGTAAAGCTTGGTATTAATTTCAGCAAAAATAGTTTCTTAAAATTTGTATAAGCATTCCATTTATAAAAAATGCACAAAGCTGGAATTTAAATTATAAAAATAAATTATAAAAGTAAAAATTTACGAAGCAGAAGTTCTTGCAAAATGTTGTTTAAAATAATACAATATTGCAATATATTATTTATTAAGGCTGCGAGCTTCATAAATAATAAACGCAGTCAGCAGTGGGATTTTATATGAGAACCTCTGCTAATAATCATCTACTATATGTAGTTTATATATAAGAGATCGTTGATTTTATCAATATCATTTTCATTTTCTTTTGTTTGTTGTTTAGAATATTAGTTGCATATTGAGAGGAGTCGTAATCGAACCCTTGGAAAGAGAACGCAAAAAAAAAACCCATTTAAGATGATAAAAATACAAATATCGTAGGAATGATCGCGTTCGGGTGACGCCTCATTGAATCGATAGGGTCACGGTTATGTTAAGGTCTCCCTCTTGGCCTGTCGTCTGCCTTTTTGGGAAAGGTGCTGCCAAAGAAGGAGAGCATGTGTTAGACAAGTCAGGGCGGGAGGAAATGTGGGGAGAGAGGACAGTTGAGTCAAGTCAATAGCGGCTTATCGCGTGATACGATCGCATAGCCAGACTGTCGTATCTGTTCGTCTATATTTCGCGCGCGGTCTTCTCCCTCTCTCTTTCTCTCTCTTTATCTTCTCTCTTTCACTCTCTTTCTCTCTCTTTTTGCCATCCGTGCATACATATGCCCGTTACGTGCCATTGACCATTTGGAACCGATCAATTAGCTGACCGTCGCACTAGCAGAACTTCATGGGTTGAGCAGTTGTAGGTTTTATGTATGTAGGTTGTGGAGAGGTTAGTGATGCGCTTCATTGGGTCCTCCGCTTGCAACATTTTTGTGGTAGGCAAAACGACGTGTTGTAAGAGCGTCTCGCAAAGTGTTGCAACTAATGGGAAAATTACTTTGGTTAAATGCATCGTTGCCTCAGCTCAACTCGATCCACGTCAAAGTTCAGGTTCATCTTCCTCCTTCCTCTATGCACCTGACACATTGTTTTGCTATTCACTGTCAAGCTCTCCCTCTAACTCTTTCTCTTTCTCTCTCTGTATGTATTCATATATATAATTTCCATTATTTTGTTTTCTGCGGTTATGTCAGTTGGCCAAACCATAATTTTTTAGCACGCATCTACAAAATGCTTCATCGCATCACATTCTTGCATTTTTTCGTAGTATTTTTTTTTTTTTTTTTTACCTTATTGTCGCCTGCGTGTGTCCATCTGTATGCTGTGTTTCTTTGTGTACAAGTCCGTCCATCCCTTTGGTGCATTGGCACCACATTAAAATTGAATTGGAATCGGCATCGAAATTGGAATTGGAACTGGAATTGAAATTGTTTTGGAATTTCTTGCAGTTGTTTGGTGTCAACTTGATAAGTCGCTACTTGATTTCCCAAAACAATGCAACATTCAGTGTTGCAACTTCTGAGTGGCCAGTTACCACTTCCAGCTGAGAAACAACATCAATGCCCTACTTACAGCAATGGGATCCCTTCAGTGCTCGAAAACTTACTACGAAAAGTCAAAAAAAAAAAAACCCAACCTTCAAATAAACAGCTTTCATCGCTAGTTGATGAAATTGGTTTTCTGCTAATGGGGTTGAACTCAATTAAATTCTACATTGAAATTTTCATTAGATTTATTTTTTTATTTAATTTTTTTCGGGTTTTTGAATATTTTTACCTACTAACCCCTTGTTCGAATCATCAAAATTCGAAAACTTTTCAACCCAAATTTTTTTGGGCAAAATGATTCTTGGACTCAAAACTAACATAAGGTGATTATGATGATATTTCCAGAGATATGTACAAAACTTTATACAAACTTTCTGCCATAACTTTGCCAAAAATCAACGTATTTTCATTGAATTTAGTTTTTTGATTATGATCAGGTTTCTTGGAATTTAAATTTTCGACATTTTGATCAATTTCGCGAGCACTTTGACAAATCATATAAAAATTCTATTTAAAAAATAGTATATTTCAGCTTATCTGCTATATGTATACAAATACTATACATTATTGCACTATACTTTATACTCTTTCAACTCTGCTCTTAATACCCAATGTTCATCTCTTCCATTTCTGGGTTTGCAAACTAATGCTTATTGCTTTGTAGGACAATAAGTATGTATGTACATGCTACTTGACTCAAGTGTGGCATGCGTCTGTGTGTGTGTGTGTGTGTGTGTGACTCTGAATGTGAGTGTGCGGCATGTGGAATGTGGCATGTGACTGTTGCAAATAGTTTTTCCGAGTGCATTTTCCACTCTCCATTCATGAATGTCGTTGTGACAATTAAAACGTTTCGGTAGCGCTTTTGCATGACTTAGAAGCATCTGCGTAGACAGAAAGGTAACATTAAGAGAGAGACAGAGAACAAGAGAGAGAGATGGGGAGTTGTTGCACACGTGGCCAACTGATTAATCACGTAAATGCGTCGTAGTTCAAGTTGCTGGTTTTGCTGCTTTTGAGGGTCGTCCTCGTAGTTTGACTAAGTGTAGACCCCCACCCCCCCAACCCCTTTCACTATACACCCCTCTGCTGTTGCAACCAGGCTACCCTTTATTTAGAGTCATGTCCCATCTTGCAACTAGTATGTCTCTCTCTGTCACTGTCTCTGTCTATCATCATGTTTACGTGCAACATCGCAACATTTTTGCTCTAATGAACTAAATGGCGATGACTGTGAATCGGAGCCGATGACGATGATGATGATGATGATGTTGATGATGATGGGTAGGATGACGATGATGATCACCACGATGGGTATAACGAGCAAGAGTCAAGTTGTGTCCACACACGCATACCCTCTATCCTGTCCTGTCCTGTCCTGTCCTGTCCTGTCCTGTCCTGTCCTGCACTTGCCACTGCTTAACGTTGCCAGTTGGTCAAACTCCATTAATATGCCATGCGAGCGCTCAAATTGGAGAGTCGAGACTCTAGAGTCCTTCCACTGTCCGACGTACCGAGTCCCAAGTCCTTTTCGCATTTTGGGGGCAACTGCAGCGGAAATGTGTCCAGGCACGACCACTCCTACCACACATACAAATACACATACACACACAGACACACTCATCAGAAATATGCGTCAGTTGCACACACCAAAAACAGCAACAGCAACATCAACAGCAATGAGTGCGAACGAAGCACAGTGGTCGAAACTCACCATTGTGAGTTTTTTTATCTTATTAATTTCAACTACATATATAATTTGAATTTTCTGCAGACGGTTTATATTCTGCCCATAATAAAAATATAAAAAAAAAATAATTCAATAAATATATTCGAATTTTAATGTGACTATTTTAGGTATTTTTTAAATTTTGCAAAAACAAAAGTTTTACAAAGATATTTATATTTTGGCTATGCTAGCTAAATATACCAAAAGTAATACAAATGAGCAAAAATTATATTCGAAATTTACTATAATTGTGACTACTTTTATAAGTTTTGAAATTTACCAAAAATAATCAAGAAAAATTACACAAATCCATACATATATCAGAGATAATTTCCTTTACCGGCTATATATAGCAACAATAAATACATAAATAAAAAAAACAAAAAAAATTGATAATTTTTAAGATAAATGATATGATTATGCATATATGGCATTTTTTTTTTAATTTGGAACAAAAATTGCATATTCGACTTTTAAATGAATCCGTATCCGAATCTAGTGTCCTTCTCCCACTGTACGGCATTGTGGCAGCAGTCACCGGGTGGCATCATCAGCATTTTGGGCCCAGCCCTGGTGCTCGTCATTGGACTCTCTCATCATTAACTAAGCCCACACACACACACACACACACACTCACAGACAGACAGGAATTGGCAAATCTGCCTTAGAATTCAGTAACCAATTGAGTTGTGTCCAATGCAAACATAATAAGAGTCCACAAAGCTCGCGTTGCCTTGCCCACTTGCCCACTTGTCCACTGTATGGGGGCACAGTATCCCCATCTCTTTTCATTTCGCCATCCCTTTCTCTGTTTCTGTCTTTGGCTCCGTCTCTATCTGTCTCTTTCTGCCTCTATTATGCTGTAACTTGGTAGCATCGTACACATGCAAACAACAAATGGATTACGTGCCCCTTCGACCAACATTGCTTCAGACACGGCAACTCCATATGATAATGATCATCATAATGCCGATAATGATGGTGACGATGATGATGATGACAGTGATGCAGACATCCACAGCTGTTGCAACAGACAATCATTCAGAGAATCAGCTATCCAGTCATCTATCTCCATTCATCCATCCATATAAGCGTATGGATCTGTCCTTTACTCTATATATCTGTGTATCTATAACTGTCTATCTTTATCTATGTTGTTTTATCTGTCCCTATATACAACCAACCATTTATATATACTTATGTATATCTATCTTTCCATTCATCTATCCATACAAATGTGATTCTATCTATCTCTATGTATCTACATTTATCTACATACATATATTTGCCTCTATATGATAACAATTAATCTATTATTATCTCTCTAAATCTAATATCTGTATCTATCTCTCTAAATATCTAACTCATCAACTAACTATTAACAGATTTTAGTTCTTAACTCCTAAGACGTCTCTCCCAGATCGTTAGCTTTGTCACCCTCTTCAAAGTCAAACGTAATCTAATCAAAGTTTCTTTTTTGTCAAATTTATGTTCCGTTAAAACTTCCTGTAAGTTTCATTTTGGGGATTTTCTCACCCAGCAGGTGATTTTCCTGCTTAAGTTGTTGGCAGCTTTTGTGGGTGACAAAATGCCTCAATAATTGCTCAACAAACGTGCCAGATCTTTGGCTCAATCAGAGCTTTTTGTTAGAGACTTTCACTTTAACTTTATTATCCAGCAGGAATGTCAGCATCCTTCCCACAAAAAAAAAACAAAAATCACTTGTGGTTGCATATTCCTTATTTATTTCACTCTCACTCTCTGCTAATTTCTCTGTCTTTGCGTATTTATTATTATCCGTAACCGCAAAACTTGATGAGATTCCCCCTTTTTGCTACTGTGGATTCCACACAACGGAACTCCAACTGTGAGAGAAAGAGAGCTGTGATGATTTGGGTGCTCGGGCAGTCACCACGGGAAATGTAATAATACATCCCGAAAATCAGTTGTTATTATTGTTAAGCGTAAACGATATCCAACCCATCCCAACCCCAATCTCAATCCCAGTCCCAATCCCAGTCCCAGTCCCAGTTCCATTCCATCCGTGGCATTCACGGTCTGCATCCGTTTCTGCACACTTTGTCGGCATCATAATCACAGTAATCATAAGCCACTGAGCCGCAGCAGTCAACTACACATTTGACGAGGGGTTGCATACCCATAACCCATACCCTATAGACCTATACTCTCGTCTAAACATCCATGCATCCCCTGCGTTTCGGCATCGAATGCTGACTCGATGGAAATGTTTTCGTGCTCATAAAATCACAGCGGGTTAGCGGAATCTGTCGCGATCACACAGCCTTCGAGACAGAGAGAGACAGTGAGAGAAAGAGAGAGAGAGAGAGAGAGAGACAAAGACAGAGAAAGAGAGAAAGAGGCAGCATGAATTGAACGCGATGACAACAGCAATAAAATTTATAAACATCGCACATTCATCAACTGGCAAACGAGTTTGCGTGAGGCGCCCATCCTCGCAAAGGATTCGAGTCAGAAAATAGGGTGTTGTAACGGAGTCGTTGCTGCGCGAGCAACGGGATACAACAAATGCCGCATATCCTTTATGAAATGCTAATTGGGTGCGAAAGTTCTTCAAGCTCACACCAAGAAACCGAGATGAAACGGAACTGCGATAACTGCATAGCCAGCGGGAAATGTTGCAAAGAAACAGAGAGCAAAAAAAAGGAAGAGAGAAATGAATGTACATAGAAACTGAGAAGAAAACAGCAATATCCACAATATCAGTTTTCTTTTTCTTAAGTTCAAACTGTCACAACTTGACGAAAATCCATACGATTTTAATGAAATTTGGATTTCTGTAAATGGGTTTCAATTGAAATTTATATTCATTAAAATTTTTCAATTGAAATTTTTTATATTTATTAACCAAATTTCCATACTTCTAACCACTTGACAAAACCATAAAAACCGAAAAATTTTATAATTTTTTGTTGATCGATTCTTATTTGAGCTGATTCTGATAAGTATTTTCCGTGACATGGCCAAAAATGTGTTGAAAAACAATCAAAAATCGCAATTTTCAAAAAAACTGAACTGCCATAACTTGTCGACAAAATCATTCAAATTTGGTGAAATTTGGATATTTGTAAATGGTTGCTAACACAGCTTAATTCGACATTCAAAGTTTCACAAAACTAGGCTTTTAAATTTGTTTAACTTTTATGACCGATTTCCATACTTCTTTAGAAAATCATAAGAACAAAACAAAATTTTGTAAATTTCCTTTTCTTGAACTCAGATCGATTCTGGGACTGAACACTAACATAAGGTGATTCTGATGATTATTTCTAGAGATATGGCCAAGTAGGTATCACAAATACATATGTCGCTCAAAATATTATCTATGATTTAAGTTCCCATCTTTGCTACCTATTGCTAGGGATCTTAACCCTTCTGTAATCTTTAGAGGGAGGAAAGTCTTTGTCTACACTTTACTCAGTCTCTTATGCTTTCCATCTGGATTTCTCTATCTTCATTCATTCCTCTTTGCTACTAAAATGCAGTTGATTGGCTTTTACTCGAGGAATCTCGGCAGGGAGAGACGCTGTGTGCGTGTTTGGGTTAAAACTTTTGGCCCCACTGTACAGACACACAGATACAGACCCACAGATACAGATACAGAAGTAACATTTATAAGTTAAGTTTTTGGCGATGTCACCGCCGCGTTGCATGTCGCATGTAGCCACAAAATAAGCGAAAAGAGTTGCCTGCCAGCAAACAGTGTTGCTTGCTGGAAAATGAGGGGGGGGGGAAGGGGCGGTTAACAGTTATTCAAGGGGAAGTGGGAGGGTGTTATGGGGGAGGAATAGTTGGGCGAGAGTATGGGAAGGAGAGTATTAGCGGAATAATAAACAGGCGCTGCTAACGACACGCGGACGTTTTTGCTTCAACTCAACTCGCCTCTCCTCCACCCCCTTCCAGTCATAATACCACCCGCCCCTGTTGTCTCCTTCTGTTGTTGTCTCCTTACCTGTCACGAATTAATTGTAATTCATGCGCCGCAATTATCACATGAAAGTCCCCCCTCAATAAAGGAAACAAAAACAAACAAGAAAACACAAATATATTCCCTAAAAAAGAAGCATGAAAATCCAAATAAAATAATAACCACGTTATGAATAGCTGCGTTGGGGGTAGTTGGGAGCACCTACAGATAACCCAAAACTAGCCAGGGTAAAGTTTGAAGTTGCTGAGACTTGTCCCCCCAACTTCTGGTCCTTCTCGTCCACCTCCTTTCCCTTTGGCTTGCGAACCCTTCCTCGGGTTGTTGAAACGTTTCGAAGACAACTGCCAAACTGGCAAATGTTTTCGAGGTCATAGCTTAACAAATTGTTATGGCGGCTTCTCTACCTCCCCCTCCTACTGCCATGTCCTGTATCCTACGCTTATTTTGCCTTTGGCTTCCACTGATGAGTGGGCGTGGCATTTGCAATGAGCGTTAAAGTGAGCAACGCCAGCGAGGCATGACATTTGTCAAGTCTCCAAAGCGGTGCGCTTGCCTTTTTTCGGCCTTTTTGTTGATGATGGTGGGGCAATGTGGGTGGTGGGTGAAGGGGGTAAACAGTGATGCCAACTCATCTTATGCCAATTGACAGCGTTTCAAAGTACAAAAGACTAAAAAATTTAAGACATTTGGAAAATATCCCATTTTGAGAAATCATTTATATATTAATTTAAAAATCGCTTTATTCATTACAAAAAATTATTAAAAAAAAAAATTAATGGAAAAAAAACACTAGATAAATATTTAAAAAATTAAAGAGAAATAAATATTAAATTGTTAGATAATGACAGACAATTACAGAAGATGGAGACAATAAATTTCTAAAGATTATTTTAATGTCATTAAAATCTGGCTAGAAAATGGATAACAACAGTCAACGCTGTGGCGTCTTATAATCAGATAAAGAATAAAAATCATTGTCAAAGCAGTTGGAAGAGGGCGTGTCAGTGCCAAAAAAAAAACAAAAAAAAAAAAAAAAAAAAAAAAAAAGAGGAAGTACGTCACTGTCGCTAACTCGCTCTCTAACTCCTTGCCACACTCAACGATGGCATCTCGCTCGCACAGTTCGTGCATCACATCAGCTGCTTGCCACTTGCTGTAGGCCGCTTTTGCCGCTGAATTATGTTGATTGGCAGCAATTTGTCATAACTTGAAATGAGTTTGTTGTCGTAACAAGCGCCGTGCATTTAACAGCGTTTTCCCATTTCCCACACACACACACACACACATACAGTGAAAACTTTGGCCCGACCAACGTTGGAATGACTAAGTATAGTATCAATGAAAAGTTTTTCTTTGGGCAAGCCACGCCCACTCCACCGCCACCAACAACCCAATAAAAGTGCCAGAAAAAAGAAAAGGAATATATACCTATAAAAACAAACAAATTAACATTAAATGAAAAGATTAAGTGTTTAAGTTTGCAGTTTGTTGCGAGTCCTCAGCCATTTGCCAGCCCAAGCGACACGAAAAGGATAAGCCAAACCCCCCCCCCCCCCCCACCACAACACACACACAGTACTACTCGTCCTCCCCCACGACGACAACCAAATATCTCCGCATTGTGTGGCACTTTCACCGGTTTGTTAACCAGGCAACGGCGCTTACCAAAGTTATGTAATTGTTAAAATGGCTGACAGCCAAAAACTGTCAGTCAGACTGTATCCCATAAAGCACAAATAAGAAAAAAAACGAAAAGTGTTTGCAATTATACACTGTTTAAAGGGAACAACAATTAAACATAAATATTTTAAGGCAATTTACATAGATTACGATTACTCTATTTGAATTAATGACTGTATCTTCCCAATGTAATATATTTAGTTCATAAGTTCATTCTTCATATGGAAGACACGAATTTATTAAAAATGTGAAAGAAAAATTAAATTGTCTTTAAATACATTACAAACATTATATTCGATCAAAATCAGTTGATTTTTGGGCAGCACAGTTTCCATGAAATCCAATTTTCGAAGATGGCCAATTTTGGTCACTTTTTAACACATTTTTGGTCATATCTCTGAAAATACTCATCAGAAACATCTCAAATAAAAAGCAAAATGCTAGTTTTGAGTCCTAGAATCGATTCAAGTCAAAAAATTGGGATAAAACAACTTTTCAATTTTTGATGATTTTGTCAAGGGGTTAGTATGCAAAATGGGTCAAAAAAAGTCGAAAAATTAAAAATGGTGAAATTTGCAAAAGTTTTAATGCAGATTTAAACTAACATAAAAACCATTACCAAAACACAAAATTTCATCAAAATCGGATGATTTTTGGCCGAGTTATGGCAATTCAAAGTTATCAGGAGGTCCATTATGCGAAATTTGCCATTTTGGGACAGTTTTTAACACATTTTTTGGTCATATCTCTGAAAATACTCATCAGAAACACCTCAAATAAAAAGCAAAATGCTAGTTTTGAGTCCTAGAATCGATACAAGTCAAAAAATTGGGATAAAACAACTTTTCAATTTTTGATGATTTTGTTAGTATGCAAAATGGGTCAAAAAAGTCAAAAAATTAAAAATGGTGAAATTTGCAAAAATTTTAATACAGATTTAAACTAACATAAAAACCATTTCCAAAACACAAAATTTCATCAAAATCGGATGATTTTTGGCCGAGTTATGGCAATTCAAACTTATGAGGAGGTCCATTATGCGAAATTTGCCAATTTGGGACAGTTTTTAACACATTTTTGGGCATATCTTTGAAAATACTCATCAGAAACACCTCAAATAAAAAGCAAAATGCTAGTTTTGAGTCCTAGAATCGATTCAAGTCAAAAAATTGGGATAAAACAACTTTTCAATTTTTGATGATTTTGTCAAGGGGTTAGTATGCAAAATGGGTCAAAAAAGTCAAAAAATTAAAAATGGTGAATTTTGCAAAAATTTTAATGCAGATTTAAACTAACATAAAAACCATTACCAAAACACAAAATTTCATCAAAATCGGATGATTTTTGGCCGAGTTATGGCAATTCAAAGTTATCAGGAGGTCCATTATGCGAATTTGCCATTTTGGGACAGTTTTTAACACATTTTTTGGTCATATCTCTGAAAATACTCATCAGAAACACCTCAAATAAAAAGCAAAATGCTAGTTTTGAGTCCTAGAATCGATACAAGTCAAAAAATTGGGATAAACCAACTTTTCGATTTTTGATGATTTTGTCAAGGGGTAAGTATGCAAAATGGGTCAAAAAAGTCAAAAAATTAAAAATGGTGAATTTTACAAAAATTTTGATGCAGATTTAAAGTGATTTAGAACCCATTTTCAAAACTTCAAATTTCATCAAAATAGGATGATTTTTGGCCGAGTTATGGCAATTCAAAGTAATGAGAAGGTCCATTTTGCGAAATTTTCCATTTTGGGACTATTTGTAACAAATTTTTGGGCATATCTCTGAAAATACTCATCAGAAACACCTCAAATAAAAAGGAAAATGCTAGTTTTGAGTCCTAGAATCGATTCAAGTCAAAAAATTGGGATAAAACAACTTTTCGATTTTTGATCATTTTGTCAAGGGGTAAGTATGCAAAATGGGTCAAAAAAGTCAAAAAATTAAAAATGGTGAATTTTACAAAAATTTTGATGCAGATTTAAAGTGATTTAGAACCCATTTTCAAAACTTCAAATTTCATCAAAATCGGATGATTTTTGGCCGAGTTATGGTAGTTCAAAGTTTGGAAGAAACCCATTTTTCGAGAATGGCCAATTTTTGATACATTTTTGAGTATAGCTCAGGAAATATTAATCAGAAACTTTAATGCCAAAACTGCACTTCATGATTTTGCCAGATGATGATGTTAAGGTTGCTCCCGTTTCGAGTTGACTTAACACGCAGAGACGGTTCCGAGGGAACAGCTGCCTTTCGTTGCTTCAGCAGCAGCCTCAGCACCATCTCCAACTCTGACTGTGGACTGTATTTGCTTTTGGTTAATTAATGCAAAACGTGGCTGACAAAACGGCCAACGGCAAATGGCAAACGGCAGTGGCAACAGCAACAGCAATGGGAAAGTCTAGGCTTAGCCGGAAGTTGAACAATTTGCAGGCTATTTAACTTGGCCAGCCACTGAATGTGGAGTGTTCGAGTTGATGGCCAAAAGCGTTTTGCTTCTGCCACGCTTTGTTGGCAATAGTTTCACAGCAAATTAAGAAAAGGTTGAACCCACATTCCCCAATACACACCACTACCATCTACCTCCGTCGACCCCAAAAACCTAAAGCCAAATATACCCCCAGTAAACCAACGTAAGCTAAGCATAGTGACAAACTCATTCGCTCTCTCGCTCTATGTATCTCTCCGACTCTCTCTCTCTCTCTCTCACTCTCTCTCTCCCACTTCCGCTCTCTCTCTTTCTTTCTCTGTATATCCGGCTAACTCTTTCTCTGTTTACTTCTACGGGTTCTTCCTCTACATATCTCGTCCTCTGTCTCTTTCTCTCTCTCTCTCTCTCTCTCTGTCTCTTTCTCTCTCTGTCTCTCTCTCTCTGTCTCTCTCTCTCTGTGTCTCTCTCTCTCTGTCTCTCTCTCCCTGTCTCTCTCTCTCCCTTTCTCTCTCTGCCTCTATGCAGCATACGTTTGCTATTGTCAAATTTTGGTGCGACACTTTCAATGCAAATTGCATACCACTACCACACACACACATGGTTACTAGGTACAGTTCACACACACACACACACAGCGGATGTACAGTCAAATTTATACATATACAAACACACGCACACACACATAGAGTGGCGTAGAGGGAGGTGTTTTCAAAGTCGTATAAATCTTCGTTTTACACAAAGTTGGCGGGTCAACAGCGGCAGCAACCACTGCACAGTGGTTACAGCATGCAACAATGTAGCGAACTTTCAATTTTAATAATTTCGAACTATTCAAACAAAATTTAGATATTTAAAATACCTAGGATATATTAATTTTATTAATTTTTTTATTATTATTGGGACATATAAAACAATTAAAATAACACATAACTTAAAGAGAGTTAGAAAAACATTCTATAATAATAACTAAATATAGCAAATAAATCGCAAAACAATCGACAGTGGCACCAGAGTGCGTTGCCTGCAGCATATTGCACGTTGCACGTTGCACGCTGCTCGGCGCTTTCTGCTCTTGTGGCATGTCCAGGGCTTTGGCCATAAACTTGCCGCAGCTGCTGTGCGTGTGGCATGAGTTAACAAAGTTTTATTGAACATATTGTCTAAATAAGCAAACGCCAAACTGTAGCAAGTTTTCGCTGCCACATGTTGTTGCAACATTGTTTAGTCAATTGAAATTAATTATGTTCGCCGACAATTTATGCGCCATAAGTTGGCCCCCAAGTGTGTGGCAGCATAAATTGCAGCTAACTGCATTCTCCAGTTTTCCCTTATCTCTCTCTCTCTCTCTATCTCTCTCTCTCTCTCTCTCTCTCTCTCTCTCTCTGTCTCTTTTTCAAACACTATTCCTCCCACACACTACTTATTTCCCTGCCCCCTTTCTTCTTGATTAGCAGCAATTTGCTGACTTGCCACAATTTCCATAATGGCCCCAAAAATTACAAATTGAACTGACAAATCGACAGACGATTCCCGACAAAAAAAATATATGTATGTATATGTATATATATGTATATATAGCTTAAATTTATGTCTTTTTTATGCAGGCTGTCAGTGGCCACTTGCCTCCGTCTGTTGCAAGCCACACTTGACACTCTAAACGGCCGCATCCCAATAAGTTGTATTTCGATTCGCTGGCGGATGAGAAAATTACAAAATTTCATGTGACACTTCGTAAGGTTGGAAAGAGGGGAACCACAGGTTACAAAGTTCCTGTCAATTGCTGTCAATTGAGAAAATTGCAGCGCATACATAGTTGCCCTGGAAGTGTGTAAGAAAGGGGAAGAATAGGAATAGGATAGAGAAACAGAGTAAGACCAGGCAATAAAAGTTAAAAGAAAACTATCAACAGAACTAAGCAGAAGTAGTGTATCTGTCAACAGCGCTTCATTGAACTTACAGAAAACTGTCAACAGGGCACAATAAAACTGAGACCCATTTCAAACTGGACTAAGGAACTATGAATGATTAGTACTACCACAGGAATGCTTTGCTTTTCATACCCCTTGAGAGCTTAGCACAACTTAGTGAAATTTGGCAACAGCGGAACATAAAAAAAGAGCATACTGAAAACTGGCAACAGTGCACAGTGAAACCCCAGTTGCATTTACTTGAAACTTCAAAAATAATTAGGAAAAAAGTATCTGTTGTTAGAACGCATGTCGCACATAAACAATCAAGTTGTTGCCACACTTTTGATTCGGTTGTTGAAAATGATGTTTTTCATGAATGAATTGATTTTATCTACAATTCTCAATAAAACATAACCAGACAATTGAGACTGGGGTAAGCAGGTTGGAGGGGATATATGTTGTGGAGGAAAAGTGTAAGTTGGCGCTAAACAATCTGATCAGATGTTATCGGGCGCCTGGCATTGTCGTCATCGCATTCACACCATCAACACGTACCTGGCCATAGATAAGGGTCACAGATCCGGGCACACGTGCGCACGATCACGCGTAGGAGGCAACAGGTTAGGCGAGGTTGTGGGGAAGGAGTGATCGTGACAATGGGCCACAAGCAATTGACTCAATGTTGACACTCAATACGATTCATTTAGCTATGAATCGGGACTACTGCTTCTAAGAATACTCCGAATATTCGAAATGAATTTGAAATTTAGATTAAATAAAAAGGAATACTTTGTATATAGAGAGAAAGAGAAGAGAGTTCTACCAGTAAACAGCTTAAAAAAATGTTGTTTATTGTAAAATTGTATTTATAGAATTTAATAACAACTAATTGTAGTTGCCAAAGTTTTTCTTTGTTTTAGCATGTATTTCTTTTAGCAATAAAAGTTTGCCAAGCTTTTAAAAAACTTTGGTCAACACCATTTTATATTAACTCTGCCTTGTGTATTCTTCTTCTATTTGAGCAACAGCATCGTTAACCAACACTAATTCATCACAACTATCAAAACATATCCATTAACCGATTAAGTTTTTATACAACTTTTAATGCATTTATAAAATAATAGACAATGATGGATAGCTCAAGAAAGAAAAAGCTAAACAGAGGTTATAAGAGAGAAATAAAGTGAGAGATGAATATGGAAGTGGAGCTAAAGAAAGTTCGTTTAATAGCTTTAAAAACTTGGACATGTTATCGTGGAGCGTTTAGTAGATGTGGCAAATTGGCACTTGAGTTTGTGGCAGTGGTAGTGGCAGTAACAACACTGGGCTGCCCAACAACTTGACTTGCCACTCGACAAAATGCTTTATATGCATATAAATGCCATAATATTTCACACCTTTCAACTGCAACTGCAACTAAGCGGCATGCAACTCAAGATGTTGCAGCAGCAAATGGCAAGAGGCCTCTTTAGCTCGATTAAGAGCTCAAAGACAGAGAGATAGAGAGAGAGAGAGAGAGAGAGAGAGAGCAGGTAGAATTTGAGTGTCAGAAAGGGAGGTTTGTCTCCACACATGAGATGGCATCCTTAATACCCCTCCCCCCACCCACTAACCCAACTTGGCCACTCTCGACACATCAAAGCCAAGTGAACAAATTAAGCTAAACAAAACCAAACACAACACACACTCACACACACACACACACACTCCTTCAAGTTGCCGACATTCTTTCAAAGAGATTTTTTCCATCTTTTCCTTTCCCTCAATTTATTTCACTCTGTCTCTGATTCTGCCTTTCTCTCGCACTTGAGCACAACATTACAGATTGGCATACGCTGTATACACCACAGGCTCAGCCATGATATCTCTCTCTCTATCTCTTTCCCTTTTGTCCCTCTCTCCAGTTTAGCTCTCCCTCTCTCTGTCACACACACTCTGTTTTATAAAACTCAAATTCACAAGAAGCTGCACAGCGTTCTCAACTCTTTTGTTTCTTCTCTAGTTGTTTTTCTTTTGATTGAATTTATACAACTTTAGTTGCAGTGTAAAATTGTTGTATGGTGGCAACCCTAACTTCTCACCTAATCATTTTTCTTCGCCAATTTATGTAAATGGCGTAGGAATACAGTGATCAATAATATGCGACAACCCTATTAGCTCTAGTCTTCTTTTTGGATAAAGTGACAACTCTAGATAATAGAAAAGCGTTTGTTTTTCAATGAAAACCATTTAATTTCAATACAGCGATAAATAATATGCGACAACCCTATTAGCTCTAGTCTTCTTTTTGGATAAAGTGACAACTCTAGATAACAAAAAATCCTTTGTTTTTCAATGAAAACCATTTAATTTCAATACAGCAATAATTTAATAGGAATACAGCGATAATTAATATGCGACAACCCTATTAGCTCTAGTTTTCTTGTTTTTTTTTTTTTTTTTTTTTTTTTTGATAAAGTGACAACACTAGATAAAAGAAATCTTTGCTCTTCAATTAAAACCAATTAATTTCAATATGTTGCAACTCTAGACTCTCTAAAACGAATTCCGTTTTATTTGCATGTGTTGTGGCAAAGAAAGAAACTTTAAAAAATCTGCATATTTCAATAAAATGGAGCAACTCTAACTTATAAAAATTTGAGATTGTCTTTAATGCTTTCAAAGGCAACAACATGGATTAATAAGTAAATTTTGTAGTCCATAAAGAAGTTATAAATAGCAGCTGGTAACCCTGAGAAATTTCAAACTAAGACACAGTTGCTCGACTTATTCCGTTTAAGCCAAAAAAGGCTCTGACAGAAAGAGACTAACAAAGTAAATTGATATGCAAATCTGACCAAAAAAACAAAAAAGGCAGGAATCTGAAAAATACCAAAAATTGAGCAAGGCATAAACTTCAGATATATTGCTATATATGGTATATGCATGTATATAAATTCATATATGTATGTATGTGTATGTTGCAGTGTGCATATGTGTGTATATAATTTAGTTGAAGCTCACAATTTGTAGCTATATTTGAAATGTTTTCATTGGATTTGTACAATTTTGTGCAAGTGTTCGATATGCAATTTGTTAGCACATTTAGGCTGCTTGACCAAAATGTTTACCTACTATTTATTGAATTCCAAATTGATATGAGAACCAGGCTAGAGTGGAAATAGTCGAAGCACAAATTTCATAAACATATGTTTGTGCAAATGCGGCAAAAATTTTAAGAAAATCTTTTTGGTTTTTATTTTGATTTTTGCTGCTATCTGGGGAAAAGTTAAAATATTCAAGCAATATCCCCACAATTCTCAATATTTCTCTGTCTCTTCTCTCTTTTACTCTCTTTCCTCTTTCTTTCAAACTTTAACTGGGCTTTCTCATATATAAATTTATATCAGATTTCTCCTTATAATTAATCAAGACCATCAGCCAATTTAAATAATCTGTCTTTGAGTTCCGTTGGGTTTTAATTTTCCCCCATCAACAGGAATTATATTTAGAATTATTGCAATTTGCAAGTTCAGGAAATTCTAAATTTAGAAACAAAATATTATTTCTTAATTTTAAGCAATTATTCCATCTGCATAATTATTAAAAAAAAATTACTTAATACTATAAGATATATATATTTCTCGAGTTCACATTAAGCAGTGACTTAAAAACTGGATAAATCATTTCTGGGATATAGAAAGTGTGTGTACGAATGAGAAAGCGCTATAGGCAACCCTATGGTTGCTAAAGAAAACCCTTGGCTACAAAATTAAATGGTCTGGAAAACTGGTCAACTACAGTTGATGCGGGGTCTCTTCGTTCCCCCAAGTCCTCCAATTCCTCATTCTCCCCAACATAAACTGCGTGCATAAAGCATTTCTTATTACAACAAGAACAACAACCACAACAACAACAACAACAATATTGGGTGGCAGGACATGGCTGCAGAAGCATACAAAATCATGCAAATTTTCGTCCTGGAACATGCTTGTCGGAGGATATTGTTTTTGTTGCTGTTGTTGTGGCAACTAATGGGGCACAATGTGTCCACACAGTGGATGAGCGTCCCAGCATCATGTTGCACGCACAGCCTACAGCTGCCAGCTCAGCATACACCAGTTCTCTCTCTCTCTCTCTCTCTCTTTCTTTAGCTTTGTCTCTGTCTTTGTCTCTCTCTTTCTCTCTGTTTCTCTGCCCTGCGGCTGGTTGGCCTTTAACATCAGCTAAATCATCTGTAAATTCGGGCAGTGGCAGGACCTGTACGAGCCTCAAAATCAGGACTATTTCATACCATATTGCGCTCTCTCTATCTCTCTCTCACTCTCTCTTTCACTTGGACCTCAGTCCGTCCCTTTCTATTGCTGGTTCAGTTGCTGACCCTGGGTCGTTGGTCCGTCAAATGTGGACCCTCAGCATGGACACACACATTACGCATAGTGAAAGCCCAACTAGACAGAGAGAGAGAGAGAGAGAGAGAGAGAGAGAAAGTAGATGCTGGTTTGGCATAGGGTGGCATCTCTGCTCAATGTTGGCTGTTGACGTTAGCCGTCCCTCTCTCTCTTTCTCTCTCTCTCTCTCTCGTTATTGCCATGTGTAGCCGTTTCAGGCGAGAAAATTAAATTGGCCAAAAGTTGAATCCATAACTTTTGGCTATGAACTGGACACACACTCACACACACATTCACACACACACTCATACACGCATATGGCAGCCTATGTCGCCTGTGAAAATTGAGTGTAACCAACGTTGGCAGCAGACCCAAAGGGCAACACCACGCTTTCCATACAGCTGCCTTGTAAAAGGGACTAACGTTGTTCAAGGCTTGCAGGATTGGGTGAGGAGGCGGGCCTTTGAATCCCCAATATATGTACATTTCCATCTACATGCACATAGTTGGTTGTAGGCATATGTATGAATGTTGGTTGTCCGTGCCGGCACAATGCTTAGTCAGCCATTTTGGTTATCGGCGGCGAAATGAGGTTCCCCTTTAGCCACAGACCCTTCGCTACCCTTTTTTTTAAGCAAAGTTGGGGTAATAAATGCCGGTCGATAAAAATTGTTTTCGATAACTCGTTAGAGTACACATATTCATAAAAATATCGATAACTTAATCGATAACTTTTAATACATAAATTTGTCATCGATAACTTGTTATAAAAACTTTATCGGTTTTTATCTGAGAAAAAAACAACAGATAAATTATAACATTATCGCTGATGTAGCACACTTATCGATAACATCGAACCACAGATCGCATCAAATCTAAGTAACGCTTATTATCGATAACATTTTTTAACTAACAAATGATGCATAATAAGTTATCTATTATGGATCCTTGACGAAGTATCGATAACATTCGATTTTTTGTTAGGGAATCAAAGAAACTGATAGAGTTTCTCATCGAGTTCACTTATTTGCAGTTTATTCTTGTCAGTTTGCAACACACAACATAGACTAACTGGGAGACTTTCCATCCGAGTGTGTTAAGTGTGTGTGCTAGGGCAGGCACAGCTGGTCATGGCTGCTTGTATGACTTTCCGTTTAAGAGCCAAAAGCAAACGTTGCCAAATCTGCCTGGGATCCCAGTGCGATGGAGGCAGCCATTGAGCGGGTCTGCAGGGTGGGTGGAAGGAGAGAGTGCGTAAGCAGAGAGGGGGGGTCAAACAGTGAGGGAGCCGTAGAGAGCGAGATAGCATTGTCAGGCCATAGGGCCGGACAAGGGATGCGGACAGTTCTTAGTTCCTGTGGGCATCAATGGGTTGGAGGGAGTGGTGCGGCTGAAACAGATATTACTCTCTGTGTGTGTGTGTAGTTGCATATGTGTATGCTTATATGTGTATGTGTGTGTGTGTGTAGGTGGTATCACTCGTACCTTGTTATGTTCGTTGTTGCCTTGTTGACTGGAAAATATGACCGGCAGCTGTTTGTTGTTGTGCCAGTGTTCCCTGCCACACACACACACACACACACAGCAACATGTGTACCAAAATGTATGCAGCATCCTTCGTCTGCCTGGCCACGCTTTTTATAGCCATGACCCAACTACCAGCTGTCAATCAGGATAAGGCTCTTAGCTGTTAACTCACCATCTCTCTCACTCCCATCTTTATAACCATCTTATTTTATTTATATATTTTTCTTTATTTTTGTATTTATTTTGTTGCTAACTTTCAGTTCAATTCGTATTTTTCGAGCGCCATTTCCAGCAAGAGATGCTAAGATTTCTGCCTGGCGCCATCTATGCAATGTTGTCAGAACTACGGTAAGCGCCTCAAGGCGCCATCTGTTGCGTAATGTACGCAACGCATTTCTTACAGAAAAAAAAGTGAACTCAGCAGCTGCTGCGTCATGAGACAAACAACAACGACGGAGGGAGAGAATAAAATGGTGCTGGGAACTGCAGCTGAGCAAAATATTTATTGTTATTGTGGTTGTTGTTGTGCTCAGCTCAGGGTGGTTGCGCATTGACTTAAAAGGCAGGGTTGTTTGTCTCTTCCCACACATAATTTCAATTAAATGGAATTTCATTTAAAATATTTCGTTAATTAAATATATAAATAAATAAATATAATATAAATAAATATCGTTTAACATAATTTATGTTATTGAAAACTGATGCCAAGTAAAAAACTGAATTTAAAGTTGAAATTTAAAGAAAAAAAATTTAAAAATTTAAAAAAATTTCAATTTGATAAAAAATATTTGAAATTATGCAAAATAAGTAAAATTGCTATTTTAACTACTTTTTAACTTTTGCTATTTGCGATCTTTGTAAACAACGATCTCGTTCGCACCCTGCTCTCACTACGGTTTGCTCCTCTCTCCTCACTTTCGTTCACTTGCTGTCTCTTTCGCATAGACACGAGTCGCTGCATTGGCCAAGTGCTACCGGCAGCGACAGCGCAGCTCACATATACTCACTTACACACACACACACTCATAAACACAGCTTGAGAGCGGGGGTTGTTTTACAGCACACTACACAAAAGAGAGCTAGCGCAAGAGAGAGAGAGAAAGTGAGCGCGCGCATATGCTCTGCCCTCTGCCGCTGCTGTCGCTGTCATTGTCGCTGCTGTGGTGAATTTCGGTTTTCATGCCGTAAACAGACTGCGCTGCCGGCGTCAGCGTTGACGTCTAACTGAAACGTCAGCGGCGACTGCGGCGACTGCGGCGAGAGCATCAACTGCTTTTTAGATTTTTGTCACCACACCGCACCACAACCACCACCGCCAACAATATAAAAACTGCGCGCCCTTTTTTTACTCGACGCTCTTGCAGTTCGTTGTTGTTATTGCTGCTCTCTTTCTCACTCTCTCTTTCTCACGCATACGCATACGCACACACACATACACATATATATATATTGCCAGCGTGACAAAATGGTGAATTTACTCAGCTACCGTCGTCGTCCTCGTCGTCGTTGTCGTCGTTGTCGTCGTTGTCGTTGTCGTTGCTTTGTCTGTCGCCTGTGTTGTTTTTACATGGCGTTTTCTAATAAAATGGCAGCGCCTGTCCACAACAGCCTGTCTACTTGCCCGCCCGCCCATCGCCATGTCACGCCCACCTGCTTTGTTGACGACACGACAGCTACATAGATATATGATGTAACGTCTATATATACATATCTACATACATACATATGTACATATGTATGTAGTTAGTATGTATGTATGTGTTTGTTTGTCTGTTACTTTTTTATATTCATTTCAATCTTTTTCCATTTTTTTATTTTTTCAGTGTTTGCTGCCTCTTCTTCTTCTTCTTCTTCGTCGTCGTCGTCTACTTTCGCTGTTGGTTGTTTAATTTGGCTCGTCTCGTGTCAACCGTCGTCAGCTTCAGATTCAGCTTCAGTCAGCGGCAGCCATTGTTGTTATAGTTGTTGTTGTTGTTATTGTTGTTGTTTGGCTTTGGCGTTGTCGCCTGAGGGTGAAAAAAAGGCATTCGAGCATAAACACCCATTCACCCACCCACCCACCCACTCTTACTTACAAAATATATAACTTGGTATATATGTACATACATATGTATGTATGTATGTATGTATGTATGTATATTCGGAGCGAAGATCTATGTGATTACAGTAAATATTGTTTGTGGCATAAAAGCGCTTGGCGAATTTCCAGTTTCGATTGCTTATATGCAATTAATTAAGCGCTTGTAAGCAACATACATATTGTTAGCAATTCTTGAATCCTTTTCAGCTCACTTGAAATACACTTAAAGATTTCCCAATAAAAAAAGTGTCAATTGATTATAAGCAATCATATCGCTTATAAGCAATCATATCGCTTATTAGCAATCATATCGCTTATAAGCAACTGTAGCCACAACATAAATATTCACTATCAATTTGAGCTACTTTTTGTCAGCTCCCTTGAGATACACTTGAAGGCAACAAATGTTAAATGCTTATAAGCAAACATATCGTTTATAAGCAAAAATGTTGAATGGCGATTGAGATGCTTAAAACAGGTGAGGAATATAGTCAGAGTTCAAAGAGTATTATTGTTCATATGAGCTGTTTACACTCTAGGCAATGAGTACTGTACTTGGTACCTGGGTTAAATACATAGATGGCACACTTGGCAAATTATTCAAGAAATCAGCATTTATTTGGGGTGTGTATTGAATTCAGTGTCTGTGTGTATAAATCGATGAACGCATGTACATATATACATATGTATGTAGGTATGTATGTATGTATATGTGTTTGTTCATTTCCTGACACTAATTGAAATACTTTTTATCAGTCTTCCCGTTAACAACGGCAGCAATAGCAAACAGCTACAGCTTCATACATATAGTCTATATAGTATGGTCAACTTTTCCGCATACTTCCCATGCCCTTTTGTAACACAACATAATGAAGTTATGCTCAGGTTTTGATGTTCATCATCATGATGATGTTATTGTGGTAGTTGTAGTGTTTGTTCTTGATGTTGTTGTTGTTGTTATTGTTGTTGTTCTTGTGGATGTTGGCCATGATATGATATGATCTAAGGGTTTGTTATGTGCCTCGTTCTGTTTTTGCTTTTGCTTTGCTTTCATTTCGAATTTGCTGCTTTTTGTTGTTACTTGCGCCTGATTGCGCAATTTGTTAGCCCAGTCAGCTGAAAGAGCAGCAACGGCTCAACAAAACACTAACGTACATAATATAATATATAATATACATTATACATAGCATATATCATATACAAAGACATGGGTGGTAGACAGACAGTTCTTGTTCAAACGGATCAAGAAAGTGAAAGCATATACTTTAATCAAGAACTCAACAAGGTCACCGATAATTATGATTTCGACATTCTCACCAAAAATATATATGTATGTATGTATGTACATTTTTAATATATGTAGACTATATGTAGACTTCGTTCAGATATTGCCAACAGGCTGCCACCGTATGTGTTAAATATTTTAATTTCAAATCCAATTCCATACCATTCTAATAACCAAATCCTAACTACATGCAATTTTCATGGCCAGCTGCTGGCCAAAAATAGAAAACCCACATACATAATATATTTGGGATCCCCTTCCTAACAAAAAAAAAAACAAAACAACTCTATAGATTTGTGCAAATATTTTATAACTTGTATATTTTATAGCTCTCGTATTTGAATTTCTTGTTTCTCTCGTTTCATTGATTTTCCTGCCTCCCCCCCCAACATACGCTCTTAATTCATTCCATTTTTGACGCTCTCACAATCGCTCCATTTCATATATACAAATATATATATTTTCTATTATCTTTATTTAATATTTTGCAAAAAAAAAAAAAAATTGGCAGGAGCTCTCAGCAGTTGCGTCTGCCTCATTTATTTGATAATGTCGAAGGATTATCCAATTTAACTAATAAAAATAAATATATTTTATAAAATAAAGATTTGGATTATTCTGTTGAAAGAATCAGAATGTTGTCAAGAGTGAGTTTTTAGATTCTATTATTAGATATTTGGTTTCATACGGACTGAAAGATATACGATCGAAATTTTCATATATTTTAAGCCAGCTAAAGGTAAATATATTTATTTAAACTTACTGTTCTTGCATTAAGGCTTATTTGAGAAGATAAAATTGTTGACGTAGAATCTGAAAGCGAAAAAGATGATATATTAAAATTAATAACTACAATATTAAACTTTTTATGGGATACAATAATGATAATAATTGTACAGATGCTATACTTATTAACAAACTGTTATTGGCAAACTGTTGCATAATCAACATCAATCAAATGGAATATAAAAAGTGTTGAGTGCCGAAGTTTGTTTGGCTAATGAACTTCCATCAAACACGTCTGTTTTGGCCAATCTATGGGGCCAATAAAATTTCCAAATTTCCACATTTCCACATCTGATGATGATTTTTACAAATTCTAAACAGTGGCTAAAAATATTGCATATGCATGCTGTTATTCTTAATGTTGTTGTTGTTTTCATTGCTGGTTGTTGTTGGTTGTTGATTGTTGATTGTTGATTTGGCCGCTGGCAAAAACACGCACAAAAGTATGCAACATGTTTTAAAATGCAAGTTTGCGATGCCAGCAAATCAACTGAACACCAAAAACACCCATAAAATAAAATACATACATATATATTATATATGTATGTATAAAAAAAAGAGCGAGAGAAGAGAGAGAGGAGAGTGGATGGGTTGTAGGCGTGGCAGCGGCACCAAAAATGCAAATGCCAAATAAATCAAATCAAACGCGCCGCACGAGGTAACGAAGCGGCAGCAACACCAACCAATATCCAAACCGCCGCCAACGGTATCGAGAGGCTGCCACTCAATGTGGCCGCTGATGTGTGTGTAGTGGAGAGTGTGGAGTGTGGAGAGTGTGGAGTGTAGAGTATACTCCACCTATACCAATGAATATATGTATGTATGTATGTATACATATATTGTGCATAGGCAGCGGGTTTTTAAATATTTGATGTTCGGTTATATTTCAGTGATTGTTTATCGGCAAATTGCCTGGAAGCACTTTAAATCGCTCCATAGAGCGCCAAACAACGAGAAACGATTTGAGAGTTTTTTATTTTGAGTATTGAACAGTCTGCAAAGCACGACTTTCTAAATACCTATAATACAACACAAATACAAACATATATTTGTACATATCTCGTACATAACTATATTAATTACCATTGAAACTAACTTCAACCAAATTCTTCATATGTATCATCTTATTTCACAATCTACTTTTAGCAAATAATTTTAGCAAAATATTAAAAGCTGGCTCATTGTAAGTTTGCTCAAAATTCTAAGATTTCCGATATTTCCAATATTAACATTTTTACATCAAATTGTTATAAATTATCAATACAAGAAATTTATTTTCTTTTTCGATATTTTTGAATAATATAATTTTCCCATATATAAATCTTTATGAAACTTCTCTTTACTCAGCATTTTATCTTCGTTATATAATTTGTCCTTATTTGTCCTCTTGTATGGAATAAATAGATCTCTAATTTGGCAGGCTGTTTCTATAAATTGCAATTACCTCTCGGAATATTTTCATAGAACGGCAAGCGTCATAAATTCGCAACAGATGAAAAGTAAAAAATTAAAAAAAAAACATCTATAAACAACAATACAACAATAAGTGTATTGTATTCAATTGTTGTTGCTCTCGACTTTATATAATTTTTTTTTTTCATTTCACCATAGAAGTCAAAACTTATTTCCCTCTTTTTTTGTTGCCCCCCCCCACGGCAGCACAAACTTAGTGCAAGAGAATGAGGAGGCGTGATTGCGGCATGTGGCATTATAGAGTGTTGCATGAATACTATATACTATATGTATGTATGTATGTATTTTTTTTGGGGCTAGCCTCAGAGTTGGGCATAGGGGGGGGGCGCTCTCGGCTCGAGTTCATTGTGCATAGTCAAATATTTTTCACCATAAATTTTCGCACGTCCATCAAAAATTGATTGACCGAAAACCGAACCGTAGTGCCCCAAAATGCAGCCACCTACACACACACACACACACACACACCTGCACACACATATATGTACCTCTTGTCGTATTGTTTCATATTATTGACTTTTATGCATTGTGAAAAACAGTTTCCATGTTGTTTATTTATACGAAAATGTTGCACGTTTTTTGTTGGTATTTTTCCTGCTGCTGCTACAGCCGCTGGCAACATTTTGTTTGAGGGCTTTCGTTATTTGCACTACCCCCCCATACACACACACACACACACACACACAAAAGTAAGGGATGATGTGGGGATGTGGGGATAGACTTGCCATTTGTCTGTTCATTAGTTGCGGGCGAAAAACAACAACAACAACAACAACAACAAATTTCGCAATTGAAATCACATGTGTGTCAGCAGCGAAACTTAATTAGCCCGCCATTTTGACGCTCTCTCTATCTCTCTCTCTCTCTCTCCCTATCTCTGCCCCCCCTCTATATAAAACTGACATGTTCTTTATGCCATTTATGTTCTTTTATGCAAAAACTTTCGCATTTATTTCATTTCTAGCAGTTACAAAAATAATAAAATTAGCGAAGTAATAAAATTTGGAAAAAGAGAAACGTAAAAAAGTAGTTAAATAGACAGTGGCGTAGCCCCCATAAAGGGGGTAGTTTTAATTGAATGACACATAATCTATGAAATATTAGGAATTTAATAAAAAAAAATTTAACATTTGGCCAAAAATTTGATGTCTACTTATTCAAAAATGTTATTTTTTTTCATATATATTTTTACTTTATATTCATAATTATGTTAAGCTAGAATAGTAACAATTACAGAGCATGAGAATGCAGAGTTTAGAGAACTTTATGTGTAAGTTTACTAAATTTTATTTTTAAATCTATTTCTCTTGTATTTTAAAACTATATTTTTTAACTTATTTATATTTGAATGTTAAGTACTATTTATTTTCGCTAGTTAAGTACTAGTTATTGTACAAAATGCCAGGCTTAGTTCCTGTCACTAACACAGCTTGATATTGAAATCGGGAGTAACCCCCCATTTTCCCCACCACTGCTTGACGTCATTCAAGGAGTAGTCGTTGCACTACCAAAGGGGGTGGCAAGAAAACAGTGGAGTGGACTTGGAGGCGGCTGTGGGGGGTGGCATAAAAGGCACGAGTGCAGCAGCGTGCACTAATTTCATTGCTGAGTGGATGCTTTTAGTGGATGGCATCCAGCTCAACGCCCCACATTGCAGCTGGCTGAGGAGGAGGCAGGCATTGGAATAGAAGTTGGAGCAGCAGCAGCGGCGGCGGCGGCGGCAGTGGCAGTTGCATACAAAATGTCCTTGGTCTCGTCTAACTAGCCTGACAGAACGCCAGGACGAACGCAGAGAAGTGGAAGGTTGTTTGCAAGGATGGCAGGCACGTTGATCCTCTAGCAAAAACTTCACTAGAGAAATGAGTGCAAAAAAAAAATGTATGGACGGTAAGAGCGCAAAGAGAAATAATAAGAGGAAGGATGTCAACAGGACCAATTAGTTTGAAAAATTGGCATAAATGAAGCCTCAACCAAAGAACGAGAAGTACGGAAGGTAACTCTCTAGGTTACTCTGTAGGTAATTGTCGAAGTGGTAGGAGATGCAGTATGATGGAAATGGAGACATCTAGAAAACGGAGACAGCTAAACAGTTAGAGAGTGAGAGAGAGAGAGCGAAGATATTGAGTGCCAGCCGCCATGTTGTAAATAAATGTAGCGGGGATGTCACATGCCCCTCACAGTGCAGGTAAAGGGGAGTAGCCCCATAATAGAGGAGGAAGTTGTCAAGGAAATGGGGGGCAGTGTATGGGGGTCTGACGGATACCACAGCTCAAGTGGCACTCGTATTTAAAATTATGAACGCCGCCTGCCCCCAGGAGGCTGGGCTAATGAGGCTGCAACTGCAGCTCCCCTCCTGTTTCTGATTGTGCAACAAAATCAAACGTCAACTTCGTGGGGCAATATGGACGACAATTTGAATGCTGTTGTGCAGGAGGTTTTGCCAAATCAGAGTCAAGTGTTGGGCAACGAAAAAAAAACACACAAACAACTTCAGATTTCTCCACATTTTTTACTTAGCCATGCCACGTACCAAAAGGTTAAACGAATGTATTAGTTTTATGCAAAACCTCAGAGTATGAAGTTGCAATTTGAACATAAATAATGATATATAGAGAGAAAGAGGTGAAAATAAAAGTATTTAAAAGTTGTCGATAAGCCGCGTACTCAAAACCATAGAGAGTATATTAGTTTGGTATAAAAGTATGTAAGATACTCAATTAATAATATAATATACCTCCTCAGCAAACATCTAAACATATTACAAACTACTTAAATTCGCATATTTCAAACATGGTAGGAGATACATTTGTAGTCCTCACCAAGGACCAAGGAGATGTCTTTATTGGAAAGAGACTGCTTTAATTAAAAAATGTACGAGGAAAAGAAAAAGCTGAAACGCTCAAAATTTTGGTTCGAAGTGCCTCAATCAATAAGAACCCAGAATGAAATGCAAAATGGAGTTGGCCACGTTCCATCCATACAATTCTTCAAACCTCCCACTGCCCCTCTCCCTCTCCCTCCACATAGCTAGCAGAATGGGGGAGGTAGAGGAGTCCAGTAGTGCTTGACTTTTTGTATGCGAAGCATTTTTAATTACGCCGCACTCCTTCCCACCACCCCCAAAGTAACTCGAGTTGTGCCACTTCAATTGGGAAGCGAAAAGGAAAAATTTTTTGCCCAGGACATACTCAGTAAGCCAAACAAATGCCAAAATGGCGGACATCTTGTCAACGCTCTCTCCCTCATTGAGTGTGTGTGTGTGTGTGTGTGTGTGTGGGTGGCAAAGGGAAGCGATGTAGGTGATAGTGGTGCTGATGGTCTGGGTTGTTGCTCGGCAAGTCCCTTTAGTGGTATGACAACGCCCTAATTAATACACCCTCTTCTTATATTTCACTCTATCACTCTCTCTCTCTCTATCGCTCTCTCTCTCTCTCTCTATCACTCTCTCTCTGTCTCTCTCGTTGTGATTATTTTTTGCTTATCAAACTCGGATTGGGTGACTGTGCACAAAGGACAGGACGTTTAGCGTTCAAGTTGTTGAAGTACGAGTGCTGTGACAAAAATCCTTAGCCACCCCACAGCAAATTCCAAATCCCAAACGCGCCGAGGGAGTGAAACTAAGAGAGAGGAAGGGAGGGTGGAAAGGAGGGGAGGGGAGAGTGCGGCACTTGAGCATTGAAATTAATTTTGCAGCGCTTTTAATCAAATGCTGGCACATGCCGCATGCCACACAGATGTGAGTGGTGTGGCGGCTAGAGGGGGGAGGTGGCAGTACTTATGTGTCATGGATATGACGCGATTTCATCAAATCAAAACTGTGAATCCCTCGAACTCGAATCCGGCAACTGTAAGCGAAGCTGCAGCTTAAGCTAAAGCCATGGCTGTAGTTGAAGTGGCAGTGGCAGTGGATGTGCAAGTTGAAGCCAATTCCCTCGAGGTAGATCAAAATGGTTGCATGATACACAGCACTGCATTTGCTTGCAACAAGGGGTGGCAACTGTAGTTTTGGGGTGGTAAACGGGGGCAACAAAAAAAACATGTCGTCCGCATATTGACGGCATTCGAAGAGACAAGGAGTTGAGCCAAGTGGAAAAATAATGAAAACATTCGCCGCATAATGATGCTGATCAGGGGGCAACAACAATACGGACGACAAGTATCGGTGGCAAGCAGCGCTAGAGGCAAATACTGATGGGAATAGAGCAGACTTGAAATCGATATGGCCAAATAAATACTAGTGCACTTGGCCGCAACTTTTTTATACCTCGTACACTTTGCTGTAATTCGTATTAGTTTTATGTAGACCAACAGACTGTGTAGTAATTATATATGTAATTATATAACTTCGAATTCAAATCGAAGTCGGCCAAAGAAAAATGAGAAATTTTCTTTCATTGTTGTATTGATACATTATATATTTCTCATTATTAAAAAAATCTTGGAGAAACAGATTAAATTTCTGTATTTAATATAGATTATTTTGGAAAAAAATTAATAACCTAACCTGGGATCAGCACTTAATATTATAAATACATATTAAAAACAAAAAAAAAATCATTTTTAAATTAAATATTGGTTTTCTAATATGTCCAATGAAAATCCCTCTTTAAAAGAACATTGTTAACTACGAATATTTACAATCATGATCTATGGGGAAACTTCTTTTGTAACCATAGTTTATCTAGGATTATTATTTCGATTCTTATTAAAAAATAAAAACACATATTAAACGATTTAATTTCTTTAATATTTCTTATTATTCTCTACAATTTTTTTATAGTTTAGCAAGGTATGAGATGATGTCGCATTCGGTAAACTTGCCCGCAGTTTTTATTTTATGTTGTCAGGCAGAGAACTTCTCTCACTGGCGGCAGAGACACAAGGCAATGTTAGGCTGATTTGTGGCCAATACTATAGCCCATTACCTGTTCTTTGCCCCTCCCTAGACAGCTGTAAGCCATCTCTCAGCTGTTCCTAACAAACTCTTCTCAAACAGCAAAAAAAAAAGAGAAAAAAACTTGACTAGCTGCAAATGCTGCTTCAGCTGCTTCGTTGCAAGTTCAATAAGTGGGAGACAGACAGTTGTATGATTATAGTCAGCAAGCAGCCAGAACAATAACAGCAACATCAACAAGGATGCTCTTCGCACAACAACGGATGTCCTGCATTGTGCCTCAAGGAAGTAAACACTTTTTGCCGTCGGGCACCCCGACAGCGGAATGCGTTTTGTGGCCAAAGCAGCTTCAGGGCACAATATCTGCTGACATTGTAGGTTCTCCCTATTTCCCTCCCAATCTATCTACATATGACTTCTATTTTCTGTCGCCCCCCATCCTTCCCTCTCACTCTCTCTCTCACTCTGCACAACTTCAGAGAGCTGTACTTACAGTGCTATAAACAGTTTGTATTACGTACACTAGAGATGAGTGCGTGAGTCGTGCTTGAGTCGTGCGTGAGTCGTGCGTGAGTCGTGCTTGAACACTAAGTTCATTTTAGCTTAAAGATCAAAAACTAGATTATAATTAATTTGAATTATTACAGTATATAATATTTCTGAAGCTAGGATATTTCAGTTACCACGAATTTGGCTTATTCTGCGCTCTCCTCTTGCCTTTCAACTTTTGTCATCCCTCAACTGTTGTCGACGATAACAAACAAATGTGTCATTTATTTACACATATGTCAGCATTTCTTATAAACAATTACCAATTGATAACAAATTTCATCCCTGACAACAAAGAAAATAAAAGGAGTAGTTAAAAGCGGCTTTAAAGCTGATCAAATATCGAAAATCCAAGCACATGTAATGTAAAAAAAAAACATACAAAATTAAAATTTAATATCAGTTGAAAATCCGAAAACAAAATTTAATTTATAATAATTGAATATTATGAAATTGTATTAAACTAATTAGAAAATTTTAGTTAAATTTAAATGCAACTAAGGCAATTATTCAAGTAATTCAATTAATTAATTAAAATTAGAAATTGTGTGGAAATTTTTGAGGAAATTAATTAAAAAATGCTATGAAAATTATATGCGAAATATAAACTTCAAATAAATTAAAATAGAACAGAGCTTAATAATAATTTTCTCTAAGTGATTTTTCGCACAACACCGTTGGAATAGTGTGGAGAACATGGAAAGATACGCCCGGAGAAAGAGAAAGATGTACAGAGAGAGCTAGAGAAAGAGAGAGAGAGAGAGAGAGAAAGAGGCAGAGAGCAGCGTGTCGACAAAGGCACATACAATGTTTTGTCATTTGTAATCTATTTACTCAAAGAGATTCAGGAGACTCGGAACTCCAGGACTCAGACTCGTCTGCATGTCCTCAGCACTGAAGAGCATCGAAGCACACACACGCACACACACAGCTACACCTGCAGCTCACACCAGCTTGACACACACACACACACACACACAGAGTACCTCGTAGATAGACATAGGATGTGAGCATCATATTCAGTTGAAATCTGTCCAGCCAACGGCTCCGACGGCGACACATTTGGCGTGTGCTCGCTGTCTCAACCCCTTCCCCAACACCCCCCTCCCCACCCAACCTACATTGAACATGGCTCTAACCAGGCAGAGTCGTACCCCTTTTGTCCCCCACCATACACGTAGATGCTGCTGCTTCAGTTGAGGACTTTCTGCAAATATGAGAAAAATGGCAAGGAAAAAAAAATAAAGCAGAGCTGAAAACCTACATACACACACACACACACACACACACACACACAAGTACACTCACACAATGGCATGTTGTTCCTCTGCATTGAGTGTATCTCTCGCCCTCTTCCTCGCTCCCACTCTCTCTCTCTCTCTCTCTCTCTCTCTCTGTCGTATCTCTCGAGATTCCCGTGGAGTGTTATGTTCTGTTGTGGCCCTTCGACGTTTTTTTTTTTTTTTTTGGGAAACAACACAAAACAACAGCAACAACTACTACAGCAATTTGTTGTATATACAACAATATATTCAAATACACATATACATTCATATATTTACAAGAGTATGTATGTATGTATGTATGTATGTATGTATGTATGTATGTATGTATGTATGTATGTAGATGGCACTCATAGTAGTGGTGTGTTGTTGTATTCATTACAATTTTTTCCATGCTGTCGGCATGAAGCGCGCGTGGGCTAATCACACCAGGAGCACAGCAGCATCAATGCCATGGCCAGAGGATGGGAGAGGGGCAAGGACAGGGACAAGGTATAGGGAATAGGGGCAGCAGCAGTTCTGGGGCTCAGATCTATGAACTCCGCACAGTGGCACCAACCATAAAGGAAGGAAAGCTTAGAAAATAAAGCAAACAAATAAATGACAGTATACGTCATAATAAAAGTAATACTAAAATAGAATAACAAAAATAAATTAATAACAAATAATTGTAGGCAAAGATAATTAAATTATTAATTGAGTGAGAAAGCTTGAAAATTATTTAAAAAGCAATAGTGAAAGGAATGATAATATTAGGCTTTTTAATATGCTGCAAAAGTACCATATTTTATTAAAAATATTAAAAAGTTTTAGAAATAACAAAAAACAAATTAAAAAAAATGTTTTTTAGAGTCAAAGCAAATATGAATATGCCTTCAGCTAAGAAAAATATGCGGTTATTCAGCATGAACTAAGCTAGAAGAGAAATATTCCGGAATTGTCTCAATTCCGAATACGAACGAAACATCCGGATTTGGCATGGGTAGCTGCTATTGGAAACCGCAAGATTCGTTCGTATGAGGAATTGAGAACTATGTCTATTTTTAGTTCAAGTTCAACAGCAAAAACTTCATGGATATAAATATAATGTTCTAGAAGCAAATCCGATAAAAGTAAGATATACCCATGTTAATTTCTTTGGTAAAATTTGGCGCCCACTGTGCAAGGACGGCGTCAACTGGCTGCCAGGACGACAAGGCGCGTGCTGGATCAACTGACAGAGTGGCAAGCTGACACGAGAAAAGAAGCAGAAGGAAATACAAAGAGGGACGCATAGAGTGATAAGTACAGAATAGTAGCAGAAAGAGAAGAAAGCGAGAGAGAGAGAGAGAGAGGGAAACATTGCAGACAACGTTGAAATCAGTAAAAACAACCGCCTGCATAAGCTCAACTAAAAACAGAAAAAAACAAATCACTAGAAAGAAAGAGAATCGGAGAGGGAGAGAGAGAGAGAGAGACAGAGACGGGACTTGCTGAGGCTCGAGTCACTGAGTCAGTTTCAGCGAATGAATCTGTGCAGTGTTATGTGCCCAGAGTCGAGTTCGAGTGTTTGGTAAATAACACGTTCGTTGTGTCGCCATTGCCATCGTCCTGTTGCCCTGCCGGCGTCCTCCTTCTCATCATTCGCATCTTTCAGCACCATCAACAGCACCAAATTGTATTAGTGTGGGGGGTAGTGGTGGTGGTGGTGGTGATGGTGGTGATGGCAACTGTACATAGGGTTGCTCTGAGCTCTGAGAGCTTTCAGGGTTGAAATCTGAATTACATATTAATAAACAGAAGCACGAACACAACAAAACGTTCAACTGAAGTGCTACGACCAGGATGAGGGCAAGGTCCCAGCACCAGGAATAGGGCATTGCCGGTGCCGCCATTATCGTATGCGGCAACCCTGAAAACAACAACAAAAAGCGTCAGCATGACACGTGTACACCTCTCCCTCCCTCTCACTCTCTCTCTCTCTGTCTCTCTCTCGCTCTACCTACTCTCTCCTGCTCTCAACATCATTCCAATCAGGCGCCCGCATCGCCTTTTGACTTTTAATGAAATGGATATTCCATCATATCCCTGAAATTGAACCCACACCAGGGCTTCCTCTCTCACCCTCTGCTAGTCGAGTGCACATTGGCAGCCCTCAAGTGTCGATTTCTGTTACTCTCTCAACTCGATTCCGTCGACGCGAAAATCCACTGAAAAAATTGCATATATGCACATCAACTCCTCGTCAGCTTCAGCATCAGCTCCATACTCTCTTCCACTTCCACTTCCAACTCCATTTCCACTGCCAACATCAATTCATATAGTCGAGTCCTTGCTAGTCCTTGTGGTACTTATGCGTGCCCATGTTTGGGTGTTGCCGTAATACACTTGAGCATAATTTATGCTGTTAATTAGTCGACAGAACAAACACACACAAAGAGAGACGGAGAAAGAGAGATAGGGATAGAGACAGAGAGAGAGACAAAGAGAAAGCGACGAACAGTCTTTGAATTTGACGACTTGACTTGGTTCCGCCATTAAACGCTCTACAATTTTATAGTTCCCCTATATAATATACCCACATTCATATTTCCACATATTTCTCCAACAATTTTTTAAATATTGTTAGATTTTTTTAAATTCCATGTTCATAGTTCAAAAAGGACTGATAAAATTATAAATTTTTCAATAAAATCGATTCTAAGACTTTAAACAAGCATAACAATTTTTATTTCAGGTGATTCTGATTTTTTCCCCAGATATGACCAAAAGCGCTAGTTGTCAGAAAAGTCAGCTTTTTCATTACTTTGACTGGCCATAACTTGGCCAAAAATCAACCGCTTTTGATGAAACCTGTTATTCTGAATCCAATTAAATTCTGCATTCAAATTCTACTAAATTATTCCATTTAAAATTTTCGACTTTTTTGACCATTATTACATACTAATAACTGATCGAAATCATCAAAAATCGAACAATTTTTTGATTTCAATTTTTTGACTGCATTCGATTTTAGGACTCATAACTAGCATTTTTCTTTTAAGTTGATGTGTTTCTAATGAATATTTTCAGAGATATGACCAACAAATGTGTTAAAAAGTGTCCCAAAATGGCAAATGACTTTGAATTGCCATAACTCGGCCAAAAATCATCCGATTTTGATGAAATTTTGTGTTTTGGAAATGGATTTTGTGTTAGTTTAAGTCTGCATCAAAATTTTTGCAATAATCACCATTTTTAATTTTTCGACTTTTTTGACCCATTTTGCATACTTACCCCTTGACAAAATCATCAAAAATCGAAAAGTTGTTTTATCCCAATTTTTTGACTTGAATCGATTCTAGGACTCAAAACTAACATTTTGCTTTTTATTTGAGGTGTTTCTGATGAGTATTTTCAGAGATATGCCCAAAAATGTGTTAAAAAGTGTCCCAAAATGGCAGATTTCGCATAATGGACCTTCTCATAACTTTGAATTGCCATAAGTCGGCCAAAAATCATCCGATTTTCATGAAATTTGAAGTTTTAAAAATGGTTTTTATATCAGATTAAATCTGCATTAAAATTTTTGTGAAATTCTTTACTTTTAATTTTCCGACTTTCTTGACCCATTTTGCAAACTAACCCCTGACAAAATGATCAAAAATCGAAAAATTTTTTGATCCCAATTTTTTGACTTGAATCGATTCTAGGACTCAAAACTAACATTTTGCTTTTTATTTGAGGTGTTTCTGATGAGTATTTTCAGAGATATGCTCAAAAATGTGTTAAAAAGTGTCCCAAAATGGCAGATTTCGCATAATGGACCTTCTCATAACTTTGAATTGCCATAAGTCGGCCAAAAATCATACGATTTTCATGAAATTTGAAGTTTTGGAAATGGTTTTTATATCAGATTAAACCTGCATCAAAATTTTTGTGAAATTCTTTATTTTTAATTTTCCGACTTTTTTGACCCCTTTTGCATACTAACCCCTTGACAAAATGATCAAAAATCGAAAAAATTTTGATCCCAATTTTTGGACTTGAATCGATTCTAGGACTCAAAACTAACATTTTGCTTTTTATTTGAGGTGTTTCTGATGAGTATTTTCAGAGATATGACCAAAAAATGTGTTAAAAACTGTCCCAAAATGGCAAATTTCGCATAATGGACCTTCTCATAACTTTGAATTGCCATAACTCGGCCAAAAATCATCCGATTTTGATGAAATTTTGTGTTTTGGAAATGGTTTTTATATTAACATAAATCTGCATTAAAATTTTTGCAAAATTCACCATTTTTAATTTTTCGACTTTTTTGACCCATTTTGCATACTTACCGCTTGACAAAATGATCAAAAATTGAAAATAAGTTTTATCCCAATTTTGTGACTTCAATCGATTCTAGGGCTCATAACTGTCAGTTTGCTTTTTATTTCAATCGATTGAAGCCAAAAAAAATTAAAACTTTGGATGTAAAATTAAACAAATATCAAAAACAATTCAAAAATGATAATTTTTATTAAAATCGGTTGAATTTTTACAAGTTATGGCAACTCAAGATTTTAGAAGGAGCTCATTTTTAAAAAACCGACACTTTGGGGTATTTCGCTACACGTTTTCGGTCATATTTCGGGAAATACTCATGAGAAACATCGAAAACGATATGACTCAAAATAAGCATTTTGCTTTTAATTTGAGGTGTTTCCGATTAACGTTTCTCGAGTTATGCCAAAAAATGTATCAAAAAGAGACAAAAATTTGTCATTTTATCATAACTTTGAACTTGCATAACTCGGCCAAAAATTAACCGAATTTGATGACCATTTTTTGACACGAACCCTTTGAGAATTTCCCGAGATATAGCTAAAAAATTGCCAGAGGGTGAAAAAAAGGCAACATTTAAAACTTTCTAAAAAATCTTCGTTTTATTAAATTTGTCGATTATTTTGATGTTTCCATTCTAACCTAAAAAATCCTCAAAACTTGAAAAATGTATACTTAGATCGATTTTAGGGCTCAACAATCATTTGAGGTCTTTCTGATGAGTACTTCCCGTGGTATGAAGTGACCTTGAATCCCAAACCTACGTTAACAAATAACTATCAGTGAATTAAATTTGGGATGACTACACCGCGCATCGGATTTCATAACATGTGCAAAGAGGCAATGCAACAGTGATGAAGAGGATAGCGTTCTTGGAATGTATCTTTAATGCCACCTGAAGACGAAAGTGCCTGAACATCATTTGTAAAGAGATTTCTCGAGATACTTTTGGGTTGGAACGGCCTTTTTATATTTCCATCATTTTCATGTCTGTTTCTTTTTTGACATTTTATTTTTTTTATCAGTTTTCACTTATTTTTTTTTTCTACTTTTGCTTTTCCAGGACAAGTGAGCGATTTTAATTAACTGGCAGTGTCGCAGCTTCTGGCTGATATTCTTCCCCTCGCACCTCAGACTAACTGTTCTGCCCTTATATACACATTGGCAAGTCTCCCCTCCCATTTTAAGGTACTGTGCCATTCAGACGGGCCTATTCTTAATTTTTTCTCTTTGCGGCCACAGAAGTCGAATGTAAAGAGATAAAAACTGAGAGAAAGAGATGTCGATGAGAGAAGTGGAGAATTTTAAGGCATTTACTGACATATATAATACACTAAAATATAAATAATTCGTAAAGAATTATTTAAATAAGATTGCGTTTCTAGAAATAATATGCTTGAGAACATTTTTTTAAAATTTGCGAATCATATTAATAATATAATTTTTTGAATTGTTTTCAAGATGGTTTTACATTTTTTTCAAGATTTTATCAAATCATTATAGAGGATTCTTTCTTGCACGATAATATGGAAAAACGTATTAGAATAGTTAAGATGTCTTAGAGGCGGGGCTAGTGTTAGAATGGTAATACTCTCACTCCTCTAGGAAGAGTATACAACAGCAATACATACCTCCAGCTCCAACATCTTCTACATGCTTTTTTTTTTTTTTTTTTTTGTTGCAAGGGGAGAAGCCGTTTGTCAAAGCTTGTTGGGGATGTGAATGTAAGGGTGCGGTTAAAGATGGAGACGCTGATGGATAGGTTGTTGTTCAGAAGGTGAGGGTTGGGGACTGTGCAGGGAAGTAGGGGGGCTGCAGTGCCTGTGGGTATGCATATTGTTGACGGCTTTTGTTTTTGCTGTTTGTGAAAAAGATTTTTTATGATTTTTCATTTTTCTTTTCCTCTACTCTTTTTTTTTTTTTTTTGTTGCCTTGTGCCTGTTGTAATGCAAAAATGCCGCCATATTCAAAAGTGGATGCAAAGGCAAATGAAAGAAACGGCTGCTAAGACAATGTGCCATAAAAAATGACTAAAAGAGTCAGTGAAAGAGAGAGAAAGATATAGACAGAGCCGTAAAAACGTGTGCTGCGAAGCATGAATCGTTTGTGCCCCCAAAGTGCAATCTTATGCATCAAATGTAACCCGAAATGATCCCCAAGCCTGTTTCTGGCAAACTGAATATCAAAGTGAAAACTTGGCCGAAAGTCCACATGAAAAATGCAAACACTCAGATAATTAACTAAAGAAAAGTAGACGAAATGCCCCAAATTTGGAAATGTGGTATTTTTTCTATTTTTTTGTAACTTCCATAAATTGACCAAAATAAACCGATTTTTGATGAAATTGGGTTTTTTCTAAACGGATTTGAGCGCAGTTTAAATATACATTCCAATTACTTTATATTCTTAATTTTACACATTTTCACATTTTTGTGAAAATTTTCCATACGAACGCTTTGTCAAAATCATCAAAAATCGAAAATTTTTCTATCCCAATGTGTTGACCAAGATCGGTTCAAGGACTCAAAACTAACATAATGATTTTTATTTGAGGTCTTTCTGATGAGTATTTCCAGAGATATAGATAAAAATGTTCCAGAAAGTACTAATTATTCAGAAATCGTATTTCGCTGCGATTACGAGTCAAATATTTAAAAATTCTAGATGTTAATGAAAAAATATCCAAAAAAAAAAAAGACTATTTATACAAATTCTTTGGATCTCTCATTGTCGCAACCCTAAGACTATTGAATTTCTGTTCCTAGCTTGAAAGCCAATTCAATTCTGGATTAAAATTCTGTTAGTATACGTAATTCTTAAATTGTTGTTTGATATACTATATTGTTGGCATCACAGAATTCAGATGTCCAAGAAATCGCCAAGCATGATAGCTGTACTCTCTGTACACTCTTCTGAATACTCCTCATACTTCATACACACACAGATCCAGAGATACAGACGTTACTCTCGGCGTGCTTATTTATAAAGCGCAAATATGAAAGGCGTTCTAATTAGAGAGCAAAAAATCACGCAGAATGACGAGCACATGCATACATATGTATGTATGTACATGGATGTGTGTGTGTGTGTGTGTTTGATGTATAAGGGCGCAAATTCTTCAATTTAATAACTAACATCCGGAGGCGGTAAATTGCAGTAGGCGGAGTGAGAGCAGCACAAGAGAGGCCGAGAGAGAGAAAAAGAGAGAGAGAGAGGGAGATAGGAAGAGTGAGAGTTTTTGGCTGATGACAAGCTATCATCTATACAAGGACATGTGTCTGTATGTGCATGTTTGTGCATGTGTGTGTGGTAACAATAAGATGCTAACAGAGAGACGGACAGACATTGATATAACAAAGTTGCTGTGGGACCCAGTCGCAACTCGAGTTGAGCACGGAGAGAGCGAGAATGAGTAAGTGAATCTCTCTCTCTCTCACTCTGTATTTCTGTGTCTGTTACTCGAAGCGAGTGCTGCTCGTCGTCGTCACTTGACGAATGGTTGACACGGCCATCATCTCAAAATCCCTGGCCGTGGTATGAAGTATACGAGTATTTCGTCTGCATTTTTTGGTGGTTGTTTATGGCGACCCTTGACAACGGGCAACTGGGCGGAGAAGCAGAAGGAGGCTGAGCCACACTCAGGGTTCCTTCCTTTTTTTTTATATTTGCCGTAAGTGTGTGTGTGTGTGTGTGTGTGTGTGTGTGTGTGTGTGTTGCGTATTCTCGTTGGTATGGGTGTTATGGGCGTATTGTGGCATCAACGGAAATGAGACGTTTAATTTACATTTACACAACGCGAACGCCGCGTACCACACGATAAGTCCTGCGGGACTTGAACAAAGCAGGACGACGAAGCACAATTTGCTTTCTCTCTCTCTCTCTCTATCTCTCTCTATCTCTATCTCTTTCAATTAGGCTTTGACATTTTGGTAGAAAATTGAAAGATACCCAATAGTTATTTGAAAGCTAACAAAACGAGTGTTAACTGTACCTCCTCTGTCAAGCATTGTGTGGACAGCTTTTTGGGTGCCAAAAACACTCCAAATCATATACATACATACATACATACATTTGTAGGTATATGTTTATGGTCAATGTATGTATATATGTACGTACAATGACAGTCAAAATAATAGTAGTGGGACCAGTGAATTGAAATTTATCTGCACTATTGTAAGACACTAACTTTTAGAATACAAAACATAGAACATTTGTTGAAAAAATTTTAATTACGGTACGGAATTTTTCTTTCTTTATTTCAAGTTCTTTTGGTGATAAAATATTTATTTATTTATAATAATTGAATATTAAAATCCATTTCCCCTTCTATATTTCTAATTATAAAAATAAATAAATATAGTACACAAAAATAATAATATACATCAATTTTTGATTGAATATTTAAAATCTCTAGATGTTGATGAAAAAATATCCAAAAAAAAGACTATTTAGACTAATTCTTATGATCTCTCATTTTCACAATCTTGAGACTATAAAGTATATGCTAGGCTCACAAATTCAACTTTTTCTGATAAACTATAATAAAATAACATAATTTTGTTTGTACACAATTGAAGCAGATTTAAAGTGATATTTGAAAATAAAATGATGAATAATTCATTCATTCATTCATTTGAACTAACTTATTTACACACTGCTATTACCTTGACCGCGACTGTATTTATTTCTATATATGGTATGTATTTATATAAATTTATATGTATATTTGAGTTTCCGGTGCTTAAGACAAATTTTTAAAGTGCCTCATGAATATTTGAGCGCATTTCCTGCCGCACTTTGTTAACAGCTTCGCATCCAAAATGCGTTTTCTACACAGTTTTCTCTGTGTGGGTGGCACACACACACCCACATTCATAGGTATGTATAATTGATGCACAAGTGTGTGGTTGTGTGTAACATATACTGTTAATTCAAGTGTGTCTGCTTGCGTCGATAAGTTTGTTGCTTGGCGCCTCAATTTATGCGTCGACCCACCAACTTGCCCCACTTCGCATCCTGCTGCCACATCCAGTTGCGACCTGGACTAGCACATGCCCCATGGGCATTAGCCGACTTAATTGACCAACGAAAATTAACTGGACTCGTCTCGCAATTCGGCCCTAACAATTTCCAACTGAAGTCTACACTTTTCTCCTCTCACTTTTCTTAACGTTTACAATATGTATTGTAAACAGAAAATGGTTTAAAAATTTTGGGTAAACTTCATGGGTTTAAATCCATTTATAGTCTACATTTTTTGAGATATTTTAACATTTTTAGACATTTTTGACGAATTTTTTATAGTAACAATCGGAAATTGGATACCAATTTCGACTTTAGGGCTGAAAATGCATAATGCTTTTTATTTGACATCTTTTTGATAATTATTTCCAGGGATCTGGTCAATAATGTGCAGAAAAGAGGCTAAAATTGGGCATTCTTAAAAAGTGAGTTTTATCCAAACTTTGAACTACCATAACTCGGCGAAAAATCATCCGATTTTGATGAAATTTGAAGTTTTGGAAATGATTTTTATATCAGATTAAATCTGCATCAAAATTTTTGTGAAATTCTTTATTTTTAATTTTTCGACTTTTTTGACCCATTTTGCATACTAACCCCTTGACAAAATGATCAAAATTCGAAAAAATTTTTGATCACAATTTTTGGACTTGAATCGATTGTAGGACTCAAAACTAACATTTTGCTTTTTGTTTGAGGTGTTTCTCATGAGTATTTTTCGAGATATGATCAAAAATGTGATCAAAAGTGTCCCAAAATGGCAGATTTCGCATAATGAACCTCCTGAAAACTTTGAATTGCCATAACTCGGCCAAAATTCATCCGATTTTCATGAAATTTGAAGTTTTGGAAATGGTATTTATATCAGATTAAATCTGCATCAAATTTTTTGTGAAATTCTTTATTTTAAATTTTCCGATTTTTTTGACCCCTTTTGCATACTAACCCCTTGACGAAATGATCAAAAATCGAAACATTTTTTGATCCCAATTTTTGACTTGAATCGATTCTAGGACTCAAAACTAACATTTTGCTTTTTATTTGAGGTGTTTCTCATGAGTATTTTTCGAGATATGATCAAAAATGTGATCAAAAGAGTCCCAAAATGGCAGATTTCGCATAATGATAACTTTGAATTGCCATAGATCGGCCAAAAATCATCCGATTTTCATGAAATTTGAAGTTTTGGAAATGGTATTTATATCAGATTAAATCTGCATCAAATTTTTTGTGAAATTCTTTATTTTTAATTTTTCGACTTTTTTGACCCATTTTGCATACTAACCCCTTGACAAAATGATCAAAATTCGAAAAAATTTTTGATCACAATTTTTGGACTTGAATCGATTGTAGGACTCAAAACTAACATTTTGCTTTTTGTTTGAGGTGTTTCTCATGAGTATTTTTCGAGATATGATCAAAAATGTGATCAAAAGTGTCCCAAAATGGCAAATTTCGCATAATGGACCTTCTCATAACTTTGAATTGCCATAACTCGGCCAAAAATCATCCGATTTTGATGAAATTTGAAGTTTTGGAAATGGTTTTTATATTAACATAAATCTGCATTGAAATTTTTGCAAAATTCACCATTTTTAGTTTCTCGACTTTTTTGACCCATTTTGCATACTTACCCCTTGACAAAATGATCAAAAATTGAAAAGTTGTTTTATCCCAATTTTTTGACTTGAATTGATTCTAGGACTCAAAACAAACATTTTGCTTTTTATTTGATGTGTTTCCAATGAATATTTCGCGAAATATGCTCAAAAATGTGTCAAAAATTCACTAAAATTTTCCATTTTTGCAAAATGGGTTTCATCCAAGCAATCAATCGATTTTAATTCTGTAAATGGTTGATTTTGCATTCAAATTGACAAATTCATCAAAAATAGAAAAGAGTGCTACTCTTATTTTTTGATTCATATCGATTTTTGGACTTAAGATTAGTATTTCGCCTTTATTTGGGGTGTTCCTGATGAGTAGTTCTCGTGATATGGCGAAAAATGTTGACGAAAATAGACCAAAATTTTAGTTTTGACTTTTTCAAGTATTTCAGCATACGAGTACTAACCTTAATTGAACAGATAATTTAAAATCTTTAATTGGCTATTAATAGTTTTTAAGTGTCTATGTTTTCGTTCATTTAATGTATCCCTCTTTCTCATATTTTTGATAAATTGCAAATGAAATTATAATTCATCCCCTATTTTCTATCATTTTGACAGAGTCTCAAGTATCGCTCTCTTAATTCAGTCCTATAATGAACCGCATTGGTCCTTAATCTGCGACAAGTTCCACAAAAAAAGGAAAAAAAAGAAAAACCACTCCTCGCCAAGCAAACAAAACTATTTGCAACTTTTTTTAGGCAATGCCCAATTAGTGACACTCAAATAGCACAACAATTGGTTAGGGCCACGACCAGACTGAAAGTATCCTTACAGCAGGCTAAACTGGACATAGGCTGAGCCGAGCAGAGCACTTACAAAATTGGGGGCATAATCAGACGACGTTGCTGCCGGAAGAAAGTCAACAATGTTGATGGAACCCATACCACGTAATGCAATAATGCCCTAGCCGAAGTGGAGGGCGGCGCAGGTTGTTGGCCACATAAATAAAGGCAACACACATACAAGTCGGGCCAACATCTGGCAACTGGCAACTGGCAACAAAAGTGCTGACTATGACAGCTTACTTTATTGGCAAAATCAAATCAACGTGGCATTTGCATGCATCAAGCCGAAGATACAACAAATCTGTTCAAATGTCAATAGTACGGGGAGCTTCGAAAAGGGCCAAAAGGGGACATGGCCGTCTGGGTTGGCAGTCAAGCAAACATGGCAGCGGCAGCAGCAGCAACATCATCATCATTCATCGTCGTCGCTAAATGCAAGTCAAACACAAGACCAAGCACAGTTATAGAGAAAGAGACAGAGAGAGAATGAGAGAGAAAGAGAGAGAGAATGAGAGAGAGAGTGTGTTGTGCTGAAAGGGTAGAGCAGAGAGTGGGTGTTGAGCAGCAGCTGCTTGAAGTGCCCCGGAGGGGGTTTCTACTTTGCCTAGGTATTGAAGCTTGCAAAAATTGCATGGCACTGCAGCTACTCACAGCTTAAGTACCTTCCTGGCTGAGCCTTAACTCGAGCCGCCATCTTGTGAACCACTACACCCACCCCCCATCCCCATCCCCATCCCACCACACCCACGCCAACACCCCCAATCGCTACTCACACTACTAAACTGCAGTCGCAGTCATTAACATGGCCTCGGGCCAAACTCAACCCCTTCCAACCCCTACCCAAACCACCTTTTCTGCCACTCAAATCAAAATCGCATTCATGACATTTTCTCGCATCGAGCAGTTCCGTTATGTTTGTTGCCCTTTACCTTTTGCCACATGTTCATTTGCGCTGTGCTTTTATTACTGCTTCTGCTTCTACTTCTGCTTCGTTTACTTCTTTTTAGCCTTCTCCTCTTCTTTTCACGTAGAACCGTGAGCCGCGCTTCACATTCCTAGTGGTAGGAGTAGTGGGGGTGGAGGTGGAAGTCACGTTGCCAGATGGCTGCCATTTTGGGGGTTGCCTTTTTTCCGTTTGGGAAGCACTTGACGCGATTTCATAATTTCCGTAAATAACAAAACGGCTTAATTTGCGCATATTTCCGTTTGGATTTCCATGACTCGAGTGCCAAAGTCACTCTTCCTCTTCCTTTGCATCCTACCCTCAACCCGTGCCCAGTCTCAACCGCACTTCTATATCTCTAACCACTCCCTTCTCTAACCACTGGTGTCTAAAGCATTTATTCGCATTTTTTCCGAGGATGTTGCATTTTGGCAACTTTGCCGTTAATATGCGTAATTAAAACAAAAAAAAAGAAAGGAAGGAAGAAAATACAAATAATATTTGTTTAAATAACAAATAAAAAAATACAATATTGCGTAGCTATATGTATCTAAGAATCGTTTTCCTTTTGTTTGTCAGTTTGCTGATGACAAAAAACCTTTGCGATGTCGTTAGCTTAATAACTGTCATGCACATAATGATGATGATGATGATTATGATTATGATGATTATGATTGTTATATGTATGTGTGTGTGTGTGTGTAATTACACACACATACATATGTGTATGGCTGTCATCTCTGTCTGTACTTTCTTTATCCGTTCACTCTTTGACTACCAACTGCATACAGATGTATGTATGTATATCCTAGCATATAGTGGATTCTTCCTTGTTTATTTTTTTATATTTTTCTTTTTTTTTCTTCTGATATGTTTGTTCTTAGTTGTTATTGTTGTTTGCTTGTCGCTCTCTATCAAGCTACGTAATTATTGCAAGAGAGTCAGAGAGATAAAGAATGAGATAATGAGAGTGGGGAGAGTGGGAGAGAAAGAGTTGTGTTTCAAAGGACATGTGCCAATATGGCGAACAGTTGCGGTTGCCATCGTTTGTTACAGCGCCATGTTATATTTTTGTGGCAAGTCCCCCAGTCCACATGCCCCACAATCTACTTCTTCTTCTTCGACCTGCTGTTCTCAAATATTACGATTCCCATTTCCCTTGCAATCTCCTGCCCAATTTCTCGACCCACGACGCTCAACGTGCTCATTTCCTCGAGTGGCGGCAAACAAAAGAATTCTGCTTGCTGCACCTTATTGCCACACGACATGCCCCATACCTATCCACCTGTCTACCTCCTAGCTCACTGCCGCACCCACCTCCGGCATCCATAGTGCATTTGCCCTTTGTTGCATGCATTTTGGTTTGGACTTTATTAAAACCAAATCAACGAAGCAGAAAAAAAAATGTCAAATGCATTTGCCTCCTAATATCCTTTTTGTAGTTAACCAAAGCCAAGTGGAGAGGAGACATTCTTAACAGAGAGGAGAGCAGTGGTGAGAAGCAAAACTTATCACAGTTTCACTGGATGTTATTGCCACTTGTTACAGTGCAGAGTGGCAATTACTAATGTTGCAGTACGGAAGGGATTTAAGATTGCAGTCTTATAAACTATAAATAAATTTATGATGTTCCTTAGAACACCTCTTTCTTTCTCTCTTTCTATCTCTCTCTTTCTATCTCTCTCTCTCTCTTTCTATCTCTCTCTTTCTACCTCTCTCTTTCTAACTCTCTCTCTTTCTATCTCTATTTGTATCTCTCTCTATCTCTCTTCTCTCTCTCTTTTAATCTCCCTCTCTCTTTCTCTCTTTCTCTATCTTTCTCTCTCTCTTTCTGTTTCTCTATCTCACACACACACACGGTTTATCTGCCTTTGATTCTTTCTGTCTTTCTAATTTAGCAAACTTTAATTTAGGAGTACCGCAAACACATTTTTACAATTTCCAAGTTGCCTAAGAAATTAACATCTTTTAGATAAATTACATAAATATTGGAGCACAATTATCATTGCGATTTTCTATAGTTTTATTCGTTTCCTATGTAGTATCTTTTCAACACAACTCAGTTTAATCCAGATATCACACTTATATCTTCCACTCGCTCTATCTCTCTTTCTCTATCTCTCTCTCTCTTTGTCTCTCTCTCTCATTCTCTATCTCTTTCTCTCTCTCTTTCTCTCTCTCTCTCTCTCTCATTCTCTATATCTCTCTCTATCTCTCTATCTCTATATCTCACTTTATCTCACTGTCTTTCTCGTTGTCTCTGTTTGACTTTCGCTCGCTTTGTCTCTATGCTCAAAGGGAATCGAGAATCCAGTTCAATTCACTCACCTGTCATATTGGCTGAACTTTAACAAAAAAAGCCAGAAATTAAAAAAAAAAATCCGAAAAAAAAAACAGACAGAAATGTAGAAACCTGACGAAAAATGTTGAAAAATTGGCAAAAAGATTTAAGAGAAAAAGTGAAACAGGAAGAGCAGAGAAAAAAATCTCATTAAATGCAAGCCAATGATGGGAAACCCGTGAATCCACTTCTGCTGACCGGCCGACAGATAGAAAGATATATAGATGGATATATAGCTTGATGGATAGATAGACAGATAGATAGATAGATAAAGTCTCCACAGCCTTAAAACTGCTGCGGCAACTATATTTGGCGACCGGACGACAAAATCCCCCAAAAAGGACCGAGAAAAAAAAAGCGGACAGTCAATACAGCAATCCTACCCAATAAACTCCACAATGCCCCAATCCTCACAATCCCTCAATCTCATTTCGCCCACGAAACTGCAGCTAAAAAAAAATATATGTATGTAAGAAAAAATTCTGTGGCGCAAAAAAAAAAACGAAAAACAAAAAATAAAAAAGAAAAAGACATACTTTTTTCTCAATTTTATTTTTATTTTCCGACCATTTTTCAGCATAGCACATAGCAGTGTAGTGCTATCTTGCTCTATTTGTCTGTCCCTCTTTGGCAGAGTTGCCAGGGTTGTCATAGCAACGCAGCTAACGCGTCACTTTACGTGTCGGATTCGGGTGTTGGCAGCCATATTTGCTCTTATAGCGCTTTACTTGCCTTTCATCGCGCCGCGCGCACAACACAAACTCTCCCTTATGACCAAACCCAAACCCAAACCCACACCATCCACCCTTCCCCAACACCATCCAGACCCTAGCATTCAGACTCAGTAGACATAGTGAGAGAAAGAGCGAGAGAGAGCAAGAGAGAGCAAGTGAGAGCAAGAGAGAGAGAGAGAAAGAGTGAATACCACCCAATCGAACAACCCGGCAAACGAAGCGAAGCCACACCATACCACACCATCCTCTCCAGCGATGATGAGGGGTGAGGTTGTTGTCACAGTCAGAATCAGGGAGCAGGCATATTTCTACCCTTGTGTGGCGTTGTCTCTTGTCGCTTGTCCTGTTGTCGTCGCCAACGTCTTCCTCGTCGTTGTCGTTGTCGTTGTCGTTGCTTCATTTGGCTTCACTTCACTTTAGCGAAAGCTCTTTTTATGCCACGTATCCAAAATTGGGTGGAATACGAGTTTTGTTTAAATTACAAAACTTCGTTGGCAGTCACAAAATACATACAACAAATACTAATATCTATTTATGTTAAATAATTATATTTTAGTTTTATAAGAAAAAACAGAACAAAAAATGTTTTTTTTTTTTGTTTGAAAGTTGTAGAACATACTATTATTGTCTGTAACTCTCGAAAATTATTCTTTTCAAAACTTTTTAAAATTTGTAGATCAATTTTCTAAGATAAATATAAATTGAGAAGAAAAATAAAATAAAATTGAAAAAAAAATGTGTAGGAAAATAGCTGATAAATGCGATACTAGTATGTTTTTTTAATTTTAATTTTATTTATTTTTTTGATGGATATTTAAAAACAAAAAAGCTTTCGTTTGTATCGAAGTTGTTGATGGAGATGTATGCTGTTGGGCAGAAGCAACTACATTTTTTTGTCTAGCTGAGCAAAGAGGACAAAAGGACAACAGGGCAACTTGGCAGCAGTGGCAGGCTAAGGACTGTCGCTGGGTTGTGGCATGCACCGGGCATTTGGCACCACTCACTGACAACGTGTCCTTGCTGCTCCTCTCTGTTTCCATCTCTCTCTCACCCTCTCTCTCTATCTCTCTCTCTTTCTATCTCTCTCTGTTTTTTCTCTCTGTGTGTGTCCTCGGGATATTTAGTTGGAGCTACCAGCTGTGTATGTATCTATACATATATACATACATACATATATGCCTGCATACATTCATATGTACATACACATACATATGTATGTACATACACTTATGTATGTATGTGTGTGTGTGTCTGTGTGCTCTTAGGTGTTGTTGTGCGCACTTTGCGCTGTCTGCTACATATACGATTATGGACGAGTGAGAGGGAGAGAGAGAGAGATTAAGAAATAGAGGGAGAGAGAATTTTAGACACTGACAGAGCTTCAGGTGTATATGTGTATGTATATGTATGCATGTCTTTATCTAGGGCCAAGCACGCCTGACACATGTCTCTATGTTATCCTTGTGGTCCTCCTGTCCTTCTCCTATACTTGTTATCCCCCACTTTCGCCTGTCTGATCAGCGGTATACTGCCAGCCCTATGCTGTTTCTTCTCCAAGTTTCTCAGTTTTTGCTCCTTCTTCTTTCTCTTCATCCTCGTCTTTCTCTTCTGCTGTTTATGACATTCCGTTCACAATGTGTCGATTTGTTTGTTGCTTTATTTGTTGATTTGCGGCCATTTTCTTATCTCTTACTCTCTCTTGGTCTCTTTCTCTTGCTTTCTCTCTCCCTATTTCTCTCTCCCTATTTCTCTCTCTTTCTTTCTCTCTGTCTCCCTTCCTCGCTTGCACATATTTCTTTTTTAATATTGCTCTTCAATATTTCGATGAAATCCTTTGTTCTTGGTGCTTTTTCATTCAATGCTATTTAAGATTCTCTCTGCTTCTCTGTAATTTTCTCTTTCTGATTGACAACAACAACAACAACAAAATGCACAATTTTCTAGAGAAATGTGCTTGCAGTCTGAATGTTCTTCCCTCATAGATAAAAACAGATGTCAATTGCAACGAAACGAACTTTATTTAAATTCTAAGATTATGTCTTTTTTAATAAGTTTGCATATTGTTAATGAAAAATGTGTTATCTAAAACTTTATTTGAATTATCCAAAAATCTATATATTCGAAATATCGGCTTCCTCCAAACCTTTCACTGCCATAACCTGCCCAAAAATCATTTGATTTTGATGAAATTTTGTTTTCTGTTAATGGTTTCAAACCCATTTCAATTTTATATTTTTGGAATTTTTCGGCCATTTTTTATATACCGAACCCTAGACAAAACATCAACGAACCAAAAATTTTCGTCCCCAATTTTTTCACTTTTATCGATTCTCAAGTTTTTAAATGAGGTGTTTCTGATGAGTATTTTTCGAGATATGGCAAAAAAAGTAGTCATGAATTGATCAAAAGCCACAAATTTCGAGAAATCATATTTCATCATAAATTGAACTGACATAACTTGCCCAAAAAACAACTAATTTGATTTACTTTAATTAATGGAATTGAACACAGTTAAATTCTGGCATTCAAATTTGGTTTAAATTCACCATTTATTTTCATATTTCGACTTTTTAAATCAATATTTTTTTGCTTTAAGTCCTAAATTTCCAAACTATTCTAACCCACTCTCAATCGATACTCATTTCTGTATTTAGAGGTGGTTGGGGAGATGGGGGGTGGAGGGTAAATTGGCATTTACAATTGCATTTGTATTTTCACAATCATCATATGCAATGATCTTAATCAGGACGCAGTTCAGTGCACTTTCTGGATTCTGTTTTCCATTGTATTGTATTCCATTCGCAGCGAGATTCTTTTCGATTCGATTCGTTTCGTTTTGTTTTGTTATGTTATGTTTCGTGTATTTTTTTCTGTTGTATTGTGTTTATTTTTTTATCAGGCATCTCTTTCAATGATCCTCATCTGCGCCCTTAGCTCAACTCAATATTACGCAAAAGCAGAAACAAAACAACAAATGGAATGGAGAGGAAAGGAAGGGGAGAAAGGGAGAAAGAGAGAGATGCGCAAAGAATGCGGCAAAAGGATGAATGCAAAATGTGGAAAATTGTGTTAGGCCAGGAAGACGCAGGAGGTGCAGGAGCAGGAGTAGATATACATGGAGATGTAGATGTAGATGTATGGAGGCAAACGTTTGACGATCTGTCAGGATAATAGCTCAAGGCTGTATGCCTCTATTGTGCAATGGCAGTTGCGTCCAATTGTTGCTCTTGTTGTTATCCTGGTTATCCTGCCGCCGCTCACGGCTTGAATAAATAAGGCTAAACTAACATTCTTTCCCTCTCTCTCTCAGTCACTCTCCCTCTCTCTAAATGTCTCTCCCTCCTCGTCTAGTTCTCTCTCCATCTCTCAGTGTTTCGCTAGCTATATAATTGGTTTCCCCAAATGTTATGCAGCATTAGGATGCGCTCTTAAAGATCTGCGGCACCCACGGCTAGACATCCTCGTCCTAGTCCTATTATCAGACCTATTGCCGATCCCTTCCCTCTTCCCATTGTCTGCTTCGGCAGCGGAAACAAACAATCGACAATTGGGCCACAAGAACTGTGCGTTCTTAGAGAGATAGAGATGCTTGCCTCAGATACGGTGGGCAAGTTGAGAAGCTAAGTAGCTCCTAGACTCTCAATCAGTATCTCTAAGAGATCAAAGAGTTGTTCGTATCTGTTTCTGGGATTAAGCGGATAATTTGTCACAATGATAATGATAATGTTAATGATAATGATATTTATGCTGCCTGTTAATTGTGCGTCCAAATGCGATGCAAGGTGCTGCGAGAGATTTACGCGGCAGCTGCTCTCCATCGTTTTGGCCAACAGCTGAGAGATCAATGGCAAGAAGAACAAGAAGAAGACAAATAACCAGATGAATTTGAAGGTAGTTTCGTGCAGCAACAAAAGCTTTTGCTTTGATCTTCAGCGGCAAACGCTAGAGGTCGCTCTCTTCCTCCATCCCTCTCGCTCCCGCATTTGCTGAAGCGGTAAAGGAGGGAGGATATGGGGGGTGATGGTGAGAAGCGCTGGCAGCTCGTTTAGGGGGACTCCTGTCATAACTGCACAAAAGGACTCTAAGGGCCACAGCCACTCAGCTTCCAGTTTCCTTATGAACTTCCCTTTGCCTTTTCATTGCTTTCATCTGCTGCCCATATACATTTCAGTCGCCGTCACCGTCTCAGTCGGCGTCGCAGTCGCAGTCTCAGTCGCCTTCGCCGACATCGTGTGGTAAACGATACGCTTTGCATGTTCTTTTAATTGCTTTCGCTCGCTAAACGTAAACGATAGGCAATCAGGAATCAGCTAAATCAGCTATCCTTAAACAGCAGCAACAACAACAACAAGAACAACAGAATAGGCACAACAATGCCACCACCGTCCATGGCCGTCGTCCACGTCCACGTCATCGTCGGCGGCTGGTTATCCTCAGAATGTTTTCCTTTTTTTGTTTGGCGGCATTTTTGAATTGTCGGCTTTTGCGGACAACACAAAACTATATCAAATTACAGGCGCAAGATATTTTGTCGACCATGCCGACTCCAAGCAACAAGTGACACGTCGCATTGGCCAAGGAGGGCAGCGGTCATGGAAAAAATATATAATAATATAAACAAAAAAAATAAAAATCCATAAAAATTAAGGATTGGCAAGAGGACAACTCATTCATTTATGAAACTGAATTTAATTTTGTATTATTTATCAAACCGCCAATAAGAGACAAAAGAACGAAGTATCCCACGATGCAAAAGCGCCATCAAGAGTCAAGCGAATAAACATGAAACTAGCTGCCTTCGAAAAAGCGCCATCCGGTTGCAGATGATAGAACCTCGATTGCACTGCTTATTGTGCAGCGCCATCAAACAGCAAATGGGTGAACATTTATAGAACTGCTTTTCAAATTTCAAGCAGCGCCATCACACAGCAAATAATTGAACTTTAATACACTGCTTATCGAATTTTGTGCAGCGCCATCAACCAGCAAATGGATGAACTATGATTGCACTGCTTTACAACCGAAGGCGAACGCCATCTTCTGGTAAACCACTAAAGTATAAATGTCACTGGTTTACCCGTTTGTATAACAGCCCTGCTTTATGCAATTTAATTTAAATTTAGCGCTTAATAACTGCCAACAAGTGGTAAACACTTAAAAAATGCAGTACACTGGTCCCTTAAAGGAGATTGCGTGTAACAAAAATAAAAATTATTAATTTGACTTACCTTACCTTGCCCAATTCTGCACTAATTGTGATTATTAAAACATCGTTGATGCACTTTCCAATTTACACGCAAAAAAAAAACAAACAAAAATTATATTTAATTGAATTTATATATTTTACATTTTTTTAATTTCAGCGCCACTTAACAGCATTTACACATTATATTATTAAATTGCATGAAAGCAAATTGATTTCAAATTTTAACTCACTTAACACAGGCTTTTTTCTCTCTTCCACACTCTTCCTTCCGCAAAGAGCTGACATTGCAAATGACTTTCAAGCCTGTGAAATACACACAAAGAAAAAATATTTAAAAAAAATATCAGCATTAAAATTTATATTTAATGGCGATGCTATGCACGGTACCACAACTCGAATAAACAAAAACCCGCCGACAAATTGAATCGCGTTTATTGCACCGAAAAATTCTGCAATTGTACCGTTGTTTTTCACCCAGGGCTGCATTAGCTGAGAAAATTAGCTCCAATCAATTTTATATTCGCGAATTTAAACTAAATCGATTGTATTCCATTTAACGCTCATTGATAACGAATACGCGACATGCTTGTGAATGATTTGCAACCGAAACTAAACTATAATTTTCACTTTAAACCACGATTTTTAATATTTTCTTACGACCCATGCCACTTTGCAGCCATCTTGCCGCGTTTTTGGATACAACTGATTTGCGCAATAATGTGCTCAGCGCAAACTGAGTCTGAGCGAAATTTGCGTTCGCTGCGATCAGCAAGGGCGCCAATAGGCAATATATTTGAATTATATATTTTGTTGTATTCCTATTTTACCGCATCATGTATAACAATGAGTTGTAAATTATAGTTAAAAGCAACTATTAATTATTAGTTATGTCTGCTATGTCTATGCGCAGCTTTTTTAGTGGGCTTATTGAACACAGTCAAACTACACGATATCGCAAACTTAGACTGAGCCAGAGTTGCTTTAAAACTGTGATCGGGAAAAGCGCCAACATGCACTGTTTAGCGTGCAGCGCTTTTTTAAACTTCGTGCAGCGCCATCACACAGCAAATAATTGAACTTTGATTTACGAAGCGAAATTTCGCGCTCTTATTCTATTACTATTTCTGTTTACGCGCGCTTTTTCGCCATTGACCCCCACCTTCAGGCATACAAAGTGACGCCTGCAGCGCAATTTTATTCTGCAAATTTAAGCTTTCATTTCTCGTATCCCACGGTAGCACAAATCAAATCTTAAAATTTAGGCATTCATTTATCGTATTGCACGTTACCACTACTCGAATATGCAAAAAACCCACCGACAAATTCAACAGCATTTATTGCACTGAATTCTGCAAATTTTACCGTTGCTTTTCACCCAGAGCTGCATTATCGGTGAAAACTTGCATCTATCAATTTTATATTCGCGAATTTAAACTAAGTCGATTGTATTACATTTAACGCACATCGATTACGAATACGCGACATCTTTATTAATGATTCGCAACCGAAACTAAACTATAATTTTCACTTTAAACCACGATTTTTAATTTTTTCTTAAGACCCATGGCACTTGGCAGCCATCTTGCCGCGTTTTTCGCACAACTGATTTGCGCAATAATGTGCTCAGCGCAAACTGAGTCTGAGCGAAATTTGCGTTCGCTGCGATCAGCAAGGACGCCAATAGGCATAATATTTGAATTAGATATTTTGTTGCCACACAGTATTCCTAGTTTAAGACATCATGTATAAATTATAGTAATAAGTAATTATTTATATTTGTTATGTCTGCTATGTCTATGCGCAGCGTTTTTACTGGGCTTATTGACCACAGTTTTTTCTGTGCCAACTTAAACTGAGCCAGAGTTGCTTTAAGCCTGTGATCGGGAAGAGCGCCAACATGCAGAGCTCCGCACATATTCGAATTATGAATTTAAAAGCTGAAAATGAAACTGTCGACAAAAACTATTTATAACGGTATTAATTGTTGTTGCTATAGCAAAGTAACGAACCATACAATTGAATGCAAGGCCAACGATTAAAAATAGTAGAGACTGAGACCAACATGGGTTGCTGTCAATATATTGCCAGATGTTTGACATATCCTGCGCATGTGGCAAAGGACATGTGGCAACGCTTGTGGAGCACAGGCATGCTTTCATTTAGATTTCTGTTGTGCGTGCAGTGCTAGACGACATTGAGTCAGTCAGTCGTGAGCGGACGGCAACCGCCATAATAACTTCGTTTTGTTAAATAAATTGTGAGTGCAACAACAATAACAACAACAACAAAGTGATTAACAACAACAGTTGAACAAGTATTCGTAATAAGAGCCACAATAACAACTACACATGAAGAGGAAAGCAAAGCAACTTCAGCAACAACAGCGACAACAACAATTGTTGTTGTTAGTAGATTAGTGCAGTGAAGAGCAATTAGAGAGCCACAGTATATAACAGACGCAGCTTCCTTCGTGCCGTTACTTTTTCACAGCCAAACAGCTGTGTGAGTCAGTGTACTTGTATGTGATTGTGTGTGAGTGTGTGTGTGTGTGGTGTATGTGTGCGTGTCTTCCTGTTTGTCGCTCTATGCGTGTTCGTGTGTGTCGCTGTCTTTTTGCCTAGACACACGCAAAAGCTAAAAAAAGAGAACCTAAAGAACAAAAGAAGCAAAAACAGCAGCAGCAGACGATGATGATGAAGAAGCAGCAGCAGCAGCAGCAGCATAGTTAGCAATTAGACATTAATTTGAATTACAACTACAAGAACAACAACTGCTGCTGCTGCTGCTGCTTCTTCATCATCATGGTGGTGGCAGTTTTGTAGCACTGAGCCTGTGAGAGTGGTGAGCGCGCGATTATATAAAAAATAACAAAAGCGACCAACAAACAGCAATAACAACAACTAAAATTAGTCATTCATAATTTATTGATTGGGCGAGCATGTGTTGGAGCGACAGTGACAATCCGACTCTCTGTTTTTTATTGTTCACTCTCTCTCTCTCTCTCTCTCCTTCTCTCTTTATCAGTCATTCTCTATTTGCATGTGTTCGTGACGTATCAAAAACACAACAAAAACTACTTAAATAAACCTTGGCTTGCTAGTAATTCCATTTTTTTTCGGAGCCTCTCCATGTGTTTTAAAAAATCAATAGACATAAGACAGCGACAACAAACCCAGCAGAGACCAAAGCAGAGACAGCGACAGCGTTGCTGATACCAGCGGCAGGCAATAGTAAAGTATGTACATACATACATATGTACACATATACATATGTATTAATAGGCGACACAGTGTCAGTATGTGTGTGTCGCGAGTCGCAGGTAAATGGCAGCGTCATCAGCGAGCAGCGTCAACACAGACGCAGCAGACAGGCATAATAAACTTCAAGTTGAGGAAGCTGTGCACAGTGCAAGCAGTATGTTTGCAGTTTTGAACTGCAGCCGAAGTAAATTGCAGGCAAGCAGTGCACAGGCAGCACGCACAAAAGCCATTGCATACTTTCCGGCTCCAATATCAAAGTTGAGCTGCTGCCGCTGTTGTCCTTTCATTTCTTAATTTGATTAAATAATTTTCCATACATATAAATATGTACATAATATACATGTATTGGGCATTATGTAAGCAACAGCAGAAGCAACTCACATTGTTTGTCGCTTAATTAAACTTTATTGCCCACACATAGACACATAGCCGCCAAGATGTCCAAAGTTATAGTGCACATACATATGTACATATAAACTTATGTACATAAAAATACATATGTATATGTATGTAAATGTGTGTTGGCAACTTTGTGATGACTAATTGACAGTGCCAAAATGGTGGGGGGAGGGGCGGTCTGTAGAGTGACAAAAACAACAATGAGAGTGAAAGAGAGATAGAGAGAGAGAGAGAAAGGCGAATATAAGCTTGCTTAACTCTGAGCACTGCATCAATGTGCATTCTTACATACAAATGTTCGCATATCGATCCCATGCATTAATTATCGATAAATGTATGACGTTAGTTAAATGCCATAATGTAATTCCATTTACGTGTCACAAGGCGTCATTCTAGACCACCCTTTTCCCTCAACCCTCTTCCTATTCACACACACACACTCACCTGTCTGCCTGTCAGTTCGTACTGCTTGCTCAGAGTAGTCGACTGCTTGTTTGCAGCAAATCCAGTTCAAGGCGACGCCTGCGATTGCCTGTCAAGCCAACAACAGATAGACAAAGAGAACAGAGTCAGAGGGGGAGAATGCAAGTGTGTGAAAGAGATAGCGCTACACTTATTCGCGCTTGATTATGTTTTTATTGGCAGCCACAGCCACTGACGTTTACTTTGCTAACTTTTGCTTTTCAACCCACCCTCGTCCAATACTACATACATATGTATATCCTTTCTCGCTTGTGCTCTGCTTACAGCTGACTGAGCACCAGCGCCAACAACAACAAGCACATTAATAACAACAATAGCAACATCAACCAGCAGCAACAACAACAACATTGTCAATAATCGTAGCAGCGAAAGAGGAAGAGAACGAGGAAGAGGAAGAGGAAGCAGAGCAAAAAGCTTAGCATCAAAGATGCTGTCACTGCCGTTGCCGGCATCACTGCTGCTGCTGCTGCCGCTGCTGATTTGTAGCGGCTGCCTAGGCGAGAATGCGACGACGACAACAACGCTGGCAGCGGCCTCTGACGTCGGCGTAGGCTCAACGTCAAGCACAACGGCGCCTTCGCTGGCACAGGACTATGATAATCTCAACAGCAACAACGACTCTAGCTATGAGCAGAGCTACAACAACAACAACAACAACAACAACAGCAGCACCAGCAACAGCAGCAGCAGCAGCAATACAACAACAACCACAACAAGAACAATAACAACAACAGCGACAGGAACAGCAACGAGCAGCAGCAGCAGCAGCAACATTTCAGCCGCCTCCCCTCCATCTGCTGCTGCTGCTGCTGCCCCCATTGAGCAACAGGAGGCACTGCCATCAGCAAGCAGTGCAAGTGCTAGTGGCAATTCAACTGCTTTGCCAGCAACGACACAACCGCATGTGCTCATGGGCTCCGCCACGCCCACCAAAGGTGAACAGGAAGCCATACTGCGTGCATTGGACTGGCTAAAGGAGAAACGCGCCTCTGACTACGGCTGGGCCAACGACACGCATGTGGTCATTCTGGCCAAGGAGCTGTCAGGTGGTCGGGATCCCAATGAGAATGCGGATGCGCACATGCAAGTCATACAGGAGCTAGAGGATACACTGTCGGTGAAGGAGATGGAGATCGAGATATTGGCCATGTTGGATCGCCATCATACGCTTCCCAAGCCCCTCAATCTGGACAAGCTGGCGCGATATGTGCTCGCGTTGGGATCGCTCTGCAAGGACCCCAAGCATTTCCATGGGCATGATCTGGTGGCGACCCTGCAGCACCATGAGCCCGCCCAGGACATTGAGTTTGCGCTGACGACGCTGTCCGCGTGCAGCTCGTCGGCTCATGTTCGTAAGCGGCAGATCCGCCGACTGCTTGACATCGCCAGTGGTGTCACGGATCAGAGCGTCGATACCATTGCCATGGTGATACTGGCGCTGCGCTGCATCGTCACCGATCATCGGCATCGGCATCTTCAGCACTTTGTTCGGAGACCCGCTCGCGGTTTGGCCAGCCTCCAGGATCAGCGCGGCAGCTTTGGTTCGCTGCGCAGCACAGCGCTGGCGATGCAGGCGCTCCAGGATCTTGAGTATGACCCCGCAGGCCATTGGAATCGCACAGCCGCCTCACGCTACATACTGAGTCGCCAGCGTGCCGATGGCGGCTGGAGCGAGGAGCCGCTCCAAGATGGCCAGGAGCCCGATATTGGTGTAGGCCTCACGGCGGACATCATTCTGGCCCTCGGCTGGAAGGGATTGGGTGCTGTACGCGCCCTTCAATGTGATCATGTAATACGTGAGAGCAGTGATCCCACAGGTATGATCACCGAGGCTTAACCATGTCCCCTTAATCCATCTCCTTTTTAACTTTCTTATATACAGAAAATGGGGAACCGAAGCTGGCCGTGCCCTTTGGTTTGAGCTTTTCGGCTGAGGAATCTGATGGCAAGAACATCTCGTACACATACACGCTCTGGGTTGGCTCCAATGTGACAGAGGCGTTCTCCTTGTCGCTGGTCTCGCCAAAGAACACTAGCTTCTTTAAGGCCATGACACAGGCTGCCGATATGGATCCGAGGTGAGTCATCATCGATAACATCGATAAGTATCGATAACATGGGCTTCTTCGCATCGCAGATTCATTTTCGAGGCACGCGAATGGCCCAACGGTCACTATGTGCACACGCTCTATGGCAAGAAGGAGGAGCCAAGGGGGTAAGCCTATACACCATATTATAATAATAATAATATAATCCATATATTATATTCCATATAATATCGCTTAGATATCATTATTGGTTGCTGTATCGATTGCCCGAGCTGCCAGATCCTAATAATACGCCCGGGAATCAGCTTATTGCGCCTGTTGGTACGTGATATCGATAACCGATATGTTAATCGATACATGATTCATTAATCAATCACTTTGCAGGTGTCGATGAGCTAATGGTCGAGGATGGTGAACACTATCTGTACTGGTATAAGAAACTTTAAGCGCGATTAAGAGAGATTATGGATTTGCCGGCCTTAGTCACTACATACATACATATAACTAAAGTTAACCCATATTACTAAAAGCGAATGCCACTAGGCGAGGTCATAGCCGCTACAACAACTACGACAAAGCACACAACTCTCTCTCGCTCTCTGTCTCTCTATCCATATATATATATATATATATATAGATATATTATATATAGAAAAACAAAAAAATATATATATAATATATATTATATATATATATATACATTTATCTGAATAATATTGACGTAATCAAAAGATAAATTGCATTGACAAGCCTAACACCTACGTCGCCACGCCCACATATATAACTAAATACAGACATACATAAATATATTTCTAGCTCCCTTTCCCTAACGATAGCTCACAACTTGTGTTTAGAAACTATCGATAAACTTGGGTAGCTTTCTCAGCAGCTACTCCTCCCCACCACTTCCCAGCTAGAGATTTTCTTCTCGACACACATACACACTGAGATACACACACATACATATAAGCTTGCTTGAAGCTCTCTATCTCTTTCACTCACTCTATATCGATAGTTCGTTGGTAGTGTTATCGATAGTGATCGGAAAATGTGAAGTTAGACACACATTTATCGCTCCGTCCGTTTCAATGCGTTGCTCTTTTGAGATTGAGAGTTTAAGTATGAATACAGGCACACACACACACACACACACACACACACATATATATACACTGAAACATACATAGACACATACACCTGCTTTATATGTAATGGAGACAGACGATGTGGAGGAAGAAGTAAAGGCAGCATAAGCAAAGCAAGTTATAAAACCAAACACCGTACGTAACAATAAGTGATTGAAAATCATCCCTAGACATATACATACATACAACTATGTATATGTACTATATATACATACCTGCATATACATACATACATAATGATATAATATATAAATAAATATATAAACTAGTTTTATATGGAATTACGTCATCAAAGAGAAACAACAAAAGAAAATTCATGTCGGGATTATATTAAATTATACAAATATATATTCTACATACATACATATACATATATATATGACTACTATAAATCAGAGATATGCATATGTGGTTGGTGACAGCAATTCGGACAAACCTATATACTAATCGATTCCTACAAATATACATACATCTATACATACAACTAGAATCCCATACACATTATATACTCATTGCTCATTATATACACACATACCCATACATACATGCATATAATAGCGACCGTTTTGTCCAAAGATTTGTTTAGCATACAAAGCGCCCAAAAAAAGGCGCAAATTGTATGAAAAGCGGGCAAATTTAATACTGACAGATTGGCATCACTGATAAATACTGCTTGTAGCTGCCCTCTGTGCGGTTAGCAAGCAGTTATTTTAATGACGCCCATCTCACTCATGCAGTGCACGCCAAAGCAAATGTCAGTTATTTGGTCAGTGCTAAGTCTTAAACTAAAAACAACTAGCAAAAGCAAAAATAAATAAATGATTTATATTATATGCTAAGCAAACAAATTGAGCTTTTTAATTGTGCAGATTCAAAAAAAAAAAATAATATTTCACTTTACTACAAATAATATTGAGAATAAGCAACCATGTCGAAGCTACACAAGAATTAATTATATACAAATATTTTTTTTAAATTAATTATGTGTTGGCAACGAAAAGTAGTAATAAAATATATATATATATAAATAAATATATAATATGTACATAAATTTATTTATGTATGTGTGTGTGTGTGTGCATGTATTCCCTTACCCAGCAGCAGCAACAACAACAGAGAGAATATAATTTGAACTCAAATATAATAAAAGCAGAAAATAAATTACATATACTTAATAAAAGCAGCATCAACTATTTTTTGGTGAATTTGGAATTCATGTTAATGATGGCATTATTTATTTATTTTGTATTTTTAATAATGCCAACGCCAACAGGTGTTTGTCTGGCAAGCAGTACACAGGTAGATCAGCGACATGCACTGCTTGTTGACATAGAGCGGTTAGTTTTGAAATTTGCAAATTTTGTTGATTTTGTGAAATGGTGAGTATGTCTATTTTTAAAGAAAACCAAGCAAATATTTTCATTTTTTTTTTTTTGTTATTTTAATCTCGCATAATTTTTAAAAAGCAGACAATATTCAATGTATTTCATACTTCTATATAGCAATAATGATCATATTTAATAATTTTCAAAAATTGTTGTCATCTTCTTGCTTATTTGCTGTTTAACAATAATTGCGTATTGGCTTAAACGAATAATTGTCTTTTATCCTTATTGTTGTTGAAAGTGTTGCGCTATTGATAATTAACTGTTACCTATGTTATTGTTGTCATATTAAATATTGATATAAAAGTTATTAACATTTAAAATGCGTACGGCAAATTAAAATCAAATATTTCGAAATGTTTGTAAGCCTGTTTTTGGGGGTTCTTTTCTCTCTCTATATCTCTCTCTTTCTCTCTATTTTTCTCTCTATATGTATAAATAGTTGTTGGGGAGCTTTAAAAGTTGGCGTAGGAAACGTATGTCTGTGTCTATTATACTATAGAAAATAGCATATATGTATATGTTAATCGAGCTGGTACAATTTTAGTTAGTTAGTTACATTTATAGAAATATGTTTATTAGCAATACAGAAACAAAGCGAAAGTTTAAAGAGCTAAGCTACTTCTCCCGCTCCTCGCAAACTTCGATTTGAAAATAAAAGCAAACGATTTTTGAGTTGAAGCAGTTTGCAATAGCATAAGTATGCATCAGTATGTTATGTATGTCTGATATAGTACTATATAAAAATGTTTCGTTTCGAATTAATATTAATACTCTTGTTGACAATAAAGTAGATTTTCGTTTCCTTTTATGTTTAACGCACAAACGAATTAGGCAACAATTTGGTTAACATTTTGTTAATTAGTGCTGCTGCAAGCCCGATTTTCTATATATTTATATATATATATCGCATATTTACTAGCATATGTCTCGTTTCATTTTGTTGACTACAATTTGAAAAAGGCCGCATAGAGCACAAAGGCAACAGAGTTACAACATCAAAAACACTTTACACAATTATTATGCTTAATTATACATGTATCTGCATATACATACATATATGTATGTATGTATATATGATTAATCACACACGCATACACACCAACAATTACACACACTCGACACACCCATGCACAAATATACATACAAACATGTGTATTGATTTGCCATTTTACATCATGATTTCTTTTTTTCTTTTCTTACATACAGGTAATATTCAATGTTAATTTAGAAATCAGAAACCGAATACCGCGTTAAATGGAATTCAAGCATTTTTTTAATGATAAGTAAAAATACTATATAGTTATAGTCTTTCAATTTTATCATGAATATTTGAAAATTTCAATTTCTTGTTTTTATAGTATTGAAATGCTTGTTTAATTTGTATATGAAAATGTTAATATAATAATCATTTACTTGTTTTCATTATAGAACAGTATGTCAATCGCTAAAAAATAATATTGAAAAAAAAAAAAATAAAAATGTTTTCAAATGTTTTGCTGTAAATTGCATTCCTTTTGAAGGATAATTTCTTTTTTTTAATGATTTCTGTTAAAAACATGATTTGGAATCCCTTTACATTAGTTTAACTAATAGACATAGTAGTATATAGAGGGTGCAATTGTAGCATATTTAATAAGTATGTTATATATATATATGTATGTATAAAGTTAATATTGATTTACGTAATGTTGCATTTGTTCAATGGAGTAGAGACCAGGCATTTAATTGCCACTTGCCAGATTCAGATTCAGTTTCAGTTTCAGATTAACGATTACAAATTTTCAAAAATAAAAGAATAAAAATGCAAAATTTGGAGAATGCAATGTTATAAACAATCTCAAAACTATGTTAGGTAGGTTGTTCAACAATTGCTGAAGCTCAACTGCAACGCATTCCGCAGTTCGTTGAGTACCATGGAGCCAATGACCATCTTCTCGCAGTTCACCAGTAAAGTGAGGGCGTCATCCGTTTGCCATTGGAGGGTGAGCAGCACAAGACTTTTGGAGCTCAGTGTTTGGCCAGCAAAGCCATGCATTTGACCCGTCGTCGAGCTGTAGGTATGCGCCACATTGATGCACTCATAGATCTTCTGGTTCAAGGCCAACACATCGATCTGCTTTCGTTGCATGCCACGCAGCTCGCATTGATGCTCATTCATGCCACGCAGCTTGCTGCGCTCCTCGCGATGATAACTCTCGCCTATGTGCACCGCTCGCACCAACTCACCCACTGGTGGCTTCAGCTGCACCCTGGAACTGCCACCACTTGACACCAACTCGAAATCGATGGCATGCGTCGTATCATTAAAGTCAACTCCAAGGATGCCACTGACCACCTGCTGTGGCTGCAGCAGCCCAATTGGCGCAAACTCACTTAGCTGCATCCCCACCGGTAGCTGCTGCTGTCCCATTCCTATCCCGGTCAGCTCCTTCTCGCTCCTATTATGGAACTGTAGCTCAATGGAGCACATCCCGGACGAATACAGATGCGGGGCACGCGTGAAGCGATACGACAGCTGCAGTCCATGTCCGCTCACCTTGTTTAGCAGCTCCTTGTGCTTGAACTCGGTATACGATGCGCCCACCAACTCGATGCGATTGCGCGCCTGTTGCGGCTGCAGAGTCACTTGACCACCCATCATCATCGGAGTTCCTAAAACAAAATAATTCATTTGTCAAGGGGTTAGTATGCAAAATGGATCAAAAAAGTCGAAAAATTAAAAATGGTGAATTTTGCAAAAATGTTAATGCAGGTTTAAACTAACATAAAAACCATTACCAAAACACAAAATTTCATCAAAATCGGATGATTTTAGGCCGAGTTATGGCAATTCAAAGTTATGAGAAGGTCCATTATGCGAAATTTGCCATTTTGGGACAGTTTTTAACACATTTTTGGTCATATCTCTGAAAATACTCATCAGAAACACCTCAAATAAAAAGCAAAATGCTAGTTTTAAGTCCTAAAATCGATTCAAGTCAAAAAATTGGGATAAAACAACTTTTCGATTTTTGATGATTTTGTCAAGGGGTAAGTATGCAAAATGGGTCAAAAAAGTCGAAAAATTAAAAATGGTGAATTTTGCAAAAATGTTAATGCAGATTTATGTTAATATAAAAACCATTTCCAAAACACAAAATTTCATCAAAATCGGATGATTTTTGGCCGAGTTATGGCAATTCAAAGTTATGAGAAGGTCCATTATGCGAAATTTGCCATTTTGGGACAGTTTTTAATACATTTTTTGGTCATATCTCTGAAAATACTCATCAGAAACACCTCAAATAAAAAGCAAAATGCTAGTTTTGAGTCCTAGAATCGATTCAAGTCAAAAAATTGGGATAAAACAACTTTTCGATTTTTGATGATTTTGTCAAGGGTAAGTATGCAAAATGGGTCAAAAAAGTCGAAAAATTAAAAATGGTGAATTTTGCAAAAATTTTAATGCAGATTTAAACTAACATAAAAACCATTACCAAAACACAAAATTTCATCAAAATCGGATGATTTTTTGGCCGAGTTATGGCAATTCAAAGTTATGAGAAGGTCCATTATGCGAAATTTGCCATTTTGGGACAGTTTTTAACACATTTTTTGGTCATATCTCTGAAAATACTCATCAGAAACACCTCAAATAAAAAGCAAAATGCTAGTTTTAAGTCCTAAAATCGATTCAAGTCAAAAAATTGGGATAAAACAACTTTTCGATTTTTGATGATTTTGTCCAGGGGTAAGTATGCAAAATGGGTCAAAAAAGTCGAAAAATTAAAAATGGTGAAATTTGCAAAAATGTTAATGCAGATTTATGTTTATATAAAAACCATTTCCAAAACACAAAATTTCATCAAAATCGGATGATTTTCGGCCGAGTTATGGCAATTCAAAGTTATGAGAAGGTCCATTATGCGAAATTTGCCATTTTGGGACAGTTTTTAACACATTTTTTGGTCATATCTCTGAAAATACTCATCAGAAACACCTCAAATAAAAAGCAAAATGCTAGTTTTAAGTCCTAAAATCGATTCAAGTCAAAAAATTGGGATAAAACAACTTTTCGATTTTTGATGATTTTGTCAAGGGGTAAGTATGCAAAATGGGTCAAAAAAGTCGAAAAATTAAAAATGGTGAATTTTGCAAAAATTTTAATGCAGATTTATGTTAATATAAAAACCATTTCCAAAACACAAAATTTCATCAAAATCGGATGATTTTTGGCCGAGTTATGGCAATTCAAAGTTATGAGAAGGTCCATTATGCGAAATTTGCCATTTTGGGACAGTTTTTAACACATTTTTTGGTCATATCTCTGAAAATACTCATGAGAAACACCTCAAATAAAAAGCAAAATGCTAGTTTTAAGTCCTAAAATCGATTCAAGTCAAAAAATTGGGATAAAACAACTTTTCGATTTTTGATGATTTTGTCAAGGGGTAAATATGCAAAATGGGTCAAAAAAGTCGAAAAATTAAAAATGGTGAATTTTGCAAAAATTTTAATGCAGATTTAAACTAACATAAAAACCATTTCCAAAACATCAAATTTCATCAAAATCGGATGATTTTTGGCCGAGTTATGGCAATTCAAAGTTATGAGAAGGTCCATTATGCGAAATTTGACATTTTGGGACAGTTTTTAACACATTTTTAGCCATATCTCTAAAAATACTCATTAGAAACACCTCAAACAGAAAGCAATATGCTAGTTATGAGTCTTAGAATCGATTTAAGTCGTTTCTCGTGGTATATCATAATATTCAAAGTCTACAGCCTTTCCGTAATAAAAGCCTACACCTTCCCTGATGACTCTTTGATTTTTTCATTTCACCTTTCTCACCTGGTGTTAAAAATCCTCCTAGCGATGGCGTCATCACTGGTCCAATGGGCGGTATATCGTCGAGATCGAGAAGCAGATCCAAATTACTCTTCGCAGACTTATGGGCTTGTGTCTTTGCTGGTTTCGGCTCAACACCCGTCGGTGCTGCTGTTGGAGTTGCCTTGGCGTCTGTCGCATCACTATCGCTACCAGAATCCGTGCTCTCACCATCGTTGCTTTCACTGCTGCTGCTGCTGCTGCCGCTGTAGACAGAGGATGCAGCACTGTCCGAGGTGCCCACATCTGGTACAGCATTGTTGTTGTTATTGTAGCTAGTGCCAGGAGTTTGAGCAGAGGAAGCAGTGGGAGTTACCGGTTTGCTAATGGTTTCATCAATCAGATTGGACGTAGTTACAGTCATAGTTTTTGGGGATTTCTTTTGTGCTTTGGTGGCAACCTTCAGCTCCTTTGGCTGTTTTTCTTGCTCATCGCTCTCCGAGTCGGAGGAGGAATCGTCGCTGCTGGAGCTGCTCGTGTCACTATCACTGTCACTCGACTCAGAATAGGCAGATGACTTGTCCGATTCCGATAGGAAGCCTTTCTCACGCGGATCCTTGCCACCACCTTCTCCAGCAGTGCCACCGCCGCCTGAAGCCGCCTTGCTCCGACCTGGACTATCCACGGGCAGTTTCTCGTGCATGTAGCCTTCAATGTTGCGCACACTAGAATCGGGTGCAACATTGGGGAAACAGGGCAGCTCCTTATACCCCGCTGCAGGCATGTTCAGGTAGTGGGAGAGCGATCCCAGTTGATAGATGTTGCTATCGCGGTATTTACTCTCCGGTACAGGTGCCGGTTTAGCGGCCAGGAACACCTCACGAGCATGTTGGGTGAGCACGGTGCTCCCGCCGTTTGCTGGGAAGATGAACTGCCTCAGGAAACGTGCTCGATCACGCACATCATAGTTGGTATCGTATCGGGCCAGCGTGAACACATACTGGCAGAGCAGCGAGGTCTGTGCGGGATTAGTTAGATACAGCTTGACGCCCAGATTGAGCACCTGTAGCTTCACAACATCCTGCTCATCCACAAACGATTTGGCCATCTTCCGAAGCACATCCGGCGCTATCAGCGGCACTTTCTCGTTATACTCGCCTATTAGCCAAATGATGGCCGCCCGAGCCGCTGCTACATTGATATAATCTATGAGTTTGGCCATCTGGGTGATGATCTCATAGTGCTCCGCGGCCTTGCTCTGCAGAAGCTTCTTTATAACCACGACACTCTCGGCCACCACATGCTCTACAAGGGATTACACATATTAAATTACAGGTAAGGGAGTTAGGAAGAGGAAGCCCAACTTACCATCATGATTTGACAGCAGATGGACGAGCCCACTCAGACAGGTCTCGGTCACTGCCTTAATGCTGGCCGCACAGCGTCCAATGGCCTGAATGGTGGCCGCCACAAACGGACGATCGCTGCTCGAGATGTAGGTCTGAAATTCCCTTAGGATCAGCGAGATGCTCGACGCGGATGCCAGATTGGTGAGTATATCCAGCTTGAGCAGCTTCAGATGCGTTGGATCGCTGGTGCGCACAAAAAATGATTTCAAATGCGGCTCAAAGATCGCCTTGCGACGGGATGACATCGACGCAATACAGTTGAGCACCACGCTCTGCACTTCCTTATGAGACCTCAGCAGACGGATAAGCGCCTTGGCTATCAGCTGCACCTCGCTTCGTGGCGCCACATGATGGTAGAGCTGGGCCACCGCCATTACGACGGAGGCATTGCGCGACTGGAGTAGCGGCTTCGTCTGCCGCAACAGCAGTCGATGATCCAGATCAATGTGGTAGCTGCTGGTATGCTCCTTATCTTTTGTGTCCTTGTCGTCGTTATTGTTGTTGCTACTGCTGGGAGTTTTGGCAACATCAGCATCGTCATCTTCACTGGATGCTTCGTCATCGCTGCTCGCATTGGAGGATTCATCATAGAAACGCTCTTGAGCAAGCGCCGCATCGCCATCGAGTCCATCCACTTGACCTGGCTCCTCGTCGGGATTGGGATCCACAAACTGTGTGCGCGCATAACGCGTCAGCATATTAATTATGATGACCTGACCCCATTCATCAACATCCACCAGCAGATTACATAGCTTCCGGTAGTTCTTGTGTATCAGATCCACTCGCTCCGGACACACCTAAGTGAAATATGGTGAACAACATCGCATGATCAGATCATCGTTGTGAACTCACCTCATCGAAGGCCATCACAGCAGATCCCACCACTAAGGTGGTGCGATCGGAGAGCAGCTTCTCTATGACCGTGACCAGTTCATCTTTCTGCTCGGCATCCAGGGAATAGAGCTTGGGTATCGCATGAGCTGCCGTCTTGCGCACATAAGGACTGAGATCGGCGGCACTATCGCGTATCGCCAGCATCACAATGGGCACAATCATGCTCACCCGTATGGAGGAGAGCACACGGAGCGCTGACGCGCGTATCAATTGATTGGGATCCTTGAGCGCACGCTGGAATGTCGAGATGGAGAGCAACGCCAAATCCTGTTGCTCCTCCGCATAGCGCACCAAATACACATAGACGAGCTTCTTCACCTCAATATTTTTAGAGACGACATTCTTGACCACAGCTGGGAACAGATCGCTGGCATCGCGTCCACGTGCTATCATGCCAATGATGCGCTTCATCGCCTCCAGCTTGAGACCATCCTTGTTGCTGTCGAGCATCTGCTTCAGATCATCGTGTTTGCGTCCATCGCTCTGAAAGAAGGCGGCGCCACTTGCCGGATCCGTGCCGAACTCCACATCCAGTCCCATTTGTGGCCGATCGCCATAGGCGGCCACTGAAAAGGGATTGCTGGTCGCGTTTTGCTGCATTTTGTTGCAGGCACAATGAGATTTCGTTTTTCTTCTTCTTAATTTATGTGTGGGAGTGTGTGTGTGCGTGTGTTTGTGTATATGTGTGTGCGTGTGTGGGGGCGTTGCGAGCCAAGGAGAGTGAAAGCTTTGGGTTGTGGAAACGTTGTCTGAAACCTGATGCTTCAGCTGCTTCTGCTGATGAAGGGCGCACTCCACTTGCCAAGTGTGCGGCGAATTCGTACTCTACATTAATTGTGGTATTGGCAAGACTCTAGCATATCGCTAACTAAAGACACATCCACTTGCACCGTAAAATTTGTTTGACTATTCGATAACAAAGTCCACGAGTACGATAAGAAATCATCGGCAAGTAAACGACTATTTACATAAAATGAAAATATTTAATAAATAGTATGTAAACTGTCAGTAATTATTTAAAAAATTAACTAAAATCGTTATACAATTCTTTTTTTTTTTTAATTAATTGCAGCCTAAATAACATAAGACATATTCGATATATACTGAGGCTGACAGTGTGACCACTTGTGTTGTGCAGTTGCTTACCGCAATTGATCGATTATCGATAATCGATGCTACTCTGAAGAACAACAACAAGCATACTTGGGGCTCTATCAACTGAACAGCACACTGCAATCACGTCAATTAATGGATAACTATTATTAAAATAAAAAAGAACGCGCAAACTACAACTGCAAGAAAAATGAACTTTCCCCTGGCCAATTCCAACAAGGATACGCTACGAGCCACATGCAAAAAATGCGGCTATGCTGGTCACCTGACATACCAATGCCGAAATTTTCTCAAGGTAAGCCGAAGCAAATGCCGCATCGCATTGCAAAAGATGAAAAACGCGACCACGCTTTACATTCTTTTAAACCATATATTTTATTATAATGTATGTACTTGTGTAGGTGGATCCGAATAAAGAGATATTGCTGGATGTGGAGAGCACCAGTTCCGATTCTGAACTAGATTATTTAACACCGCTAACCGAGCTGCGCGCTCAGGAACTTAAAACTGGCAGCGCTGCCGGCGGCACTGCTGACAGCGGCCCAACTGCAGCAACAGCGACGGCGACGACGACGACAACAACTACAAGTAGCAGCAAACATGATAAACGAGATAGAAGCCGGCATAGTACGCGAAGTGACAGTGGCAGCCGTAAAAGAAACAATAGTAAAGCAACATCAACAACCGCCACGGCCACCAAACACAAAAAGGTAGATCGACACAAGAAGCACAAGAAGAAGAGCAAGAAGCATAAAAAGGATGATGTAGCAAAGAAACAATCATCAAGAAATCAGAACAATACCAACAGCAGCAGCAGTAAGAAATCAAAACGTCGTCGTGCTGCCAGCACAAGCTCATCATCAACGACATCGACATCAAGCGATAGCAGTAGCGATTCCTCAACAGATTCATCTAGCACCGAATCGGATTCAAGTGACAACGAAGAGTCCAGCACCAGCGAATCGGACGAATATGGACGCAAAAAGAAACGCCAAGGCAAATACAAGCGTAAAGCGGAAACGGCAGCACCCCGACGCAAGAAACCAAAAGCCAAACGTCGCAGGCATCGCGTTGAGCGTACAAGTGCTGCCGGCGCCAGTTGCTATCAGAGCAGTCACACCGATAGTAGCATATAATATCCGCATCTAAAGAAGCGATAACAACAACGACTCTACCCCAAAGGCACCTCAGCAGCATGAAAATGAAGAAGAACAACAGCAACTACAGCATTTAGTTGAGTTTTACCTTATCGTTCTATCATTTAACTTAGACTTAGACTTAGTTACAAAATATTATTCCAAGCAAAAAAAAAAAATCGAAAAAAAAAAGGAAAACAAACACTGTTGGCGGCATGCAGCGCTTGTGTTTTTCTAGAGTTGGGAAAACCAACAAAACAATCGATATTTTAATCGTTTGTTATCCAAATCTGCATAAGCCAAACTCTTCCTCTATTCTCTATCTTTCCCTTTTGCCGCCGACAAATGTAGACTGCCCACACACTTGCATACGTACACAGATATGTACACACGGCGTATACTAGATTGGTCATTTAGTTATTACTTTGAAAATTAATTCTCCGATTAAAAAAAATATATATATAATTATAATAAATTGGTTTGTAAAAAACGTAGTCTTTTTCTGGTCATTGTTAACATTAACTAACTGGAATCATTTATAATAATTTCCTAAATAAAATGACTTAGGATCTCTGGAAACGTTTTTCTCCAAGTTCAATGTAGATGCATCACAATCAGAATATAGTGTCACTTCCTTTTTTTACGCTCTGTTTGTCTTTTGTCATTGGATTGCTTAAAACTTTTCTCAAATTGTCCTTTTCCCGTTGCTGCGATCTTAAATCGTACTCGAAGATTTGGCTGTTGCAACGAAACGGCAATTAAGTAATGAGACATCGAGAGACCATGAGACCAAAATTCAGTATTTGCTCATAAATCTAATAGATATGTATTATATTGTATTGTATGTCTGCAAAACACCTTATTATCCATGTTTCACACTTATGTTTATTCCGTTTCAGACTCAGCTGTTGTGTTGGTCTTGATATTGCGATGTGTGACACAATCGATACTACATCGATAACAGCTGATATGCTGCCATTTCTGAAATGTTAAAATTGTTCTTTGGAAAAAAATCAACATATTCTCGCCTTTAAAATCAAATAAAAAATTAAAGTATTTAAATAGTAATGGTTTTGTCAAGCATAACGAAATCGATTAATCGATATGTTTTATGCGATGAGGCGGTAGGCAGCAAAACACAGCTGATTGCCTGTCAATCCAAAGTTCATCCAGTCTTACTTTGTTTTGTTTACATCACTGCCAATTGATATTCGCAATGTGTTTGGAAAGGTCGCGTTTCTTGTGTGCCCAGCTACTCAAGCATCAATTTCAGATGTTTGGAAGCCATCGCCATATGACTAACAACACTGCTGCCTCAAATAATGATCTTAGCTTCCTAGTCTCGGATGAGCAGCGTCAACGATGCATGCACAATCTACGTAATATACCAAATTTCCCGCGTCCCAAGACAATGGCACATAATAAGCATGAGAAGAGTTTCGCTGCTGTGTTAATAGCACTCTGCATGGACCGTGAGACGTAAGCAACTCAGCATATGCAGGCTCGGATAATATTCGTAATTAATTCATTGATATCCATCCCATAGGAATGCCATATCCATATTGTACACCCGTCGTTCCAGGCATCTGCGTAGCCACAGTCTGCAGATATCCTTTCCAGGCGGCAAACGCGACGACACCGATGCCAGCTTCGTTGATTGTGCTCTGCGTGAGACTGAGGAGGAAATTGGCCTGCCCCGGCATCGTGTACAAGTTTGGGGCGAAGCCAATCCAATTCTACTGCCTCGAGTATCTGCCATAGTGCCTGTCGTGGGCGTTGTACCAGACTTTCATGTCTCGCAGCTCAAACTCAACAGGGACGAGGTCGAAGAGGCCTTCAGCTTTCCACTCACTTCCTTGCTGCTGCCCTCGGCCAATCGTCACACCCAGTTCCGCAGTGGTTATAGTGGGCCGGTCTTCATTGTAGACCGACATCGCATCTGGGGCATTACTGGATATCTCACGTATATATTTCTGCGCTGCCTGCTGCCCACCCACCTAATGCCCGATGCTCTCAAGACGAACGTTAAATTTATCCGACCCTACAAGGTGCCGCCGAAGCTAACACATCATCATGTGGAGTCCAAGGAAGCTGACAAATAATGTTCTTAGGAATATTGACAAATTGTAGACAACATCTTCTGAGGCTCCAACGAAACGATATTAGTTACTATCTTAATGGTTTATGTAAAGTATACATAGTTATTTTGTTACATAATAAGTATAATAATAAGAAAACTTTCATTTCGAAATTATCATTATTTTTATGTATATATGTACATATAAATTTTAATAATAATAATTATAATAATATTGACATCTAACAGGCAATTATAATTATGAAATGAAAGTTTTGTTATTTGATGTCTTTCAAAAATATTTTCTCTTATTAAAATATTTAATATGTAAGTAATTGTTATATTTCAATTAAAATTGTTAATAATAATTATTTTTTTTAATAAATTTACCGATTTTAAACATTTTTATTATTATTTTTTTAACATAACAATTGCAATTTAATAAATGTTACCTGAATTTATACAGAAAATATACAAATTTGATGAATGTTAATTGATTTTCATTAAATTTATTTAGTTTGGTATATATATTATTTTACAGTAGATTTTTTGTTTGTCTTATTATTGTGTATATGCACACATACATACATTTGCATATGTATGTGTCTAACAAAATGTTAATATATAATTTCGTGTATGTTTTGGTATCTAAATCTGTATCGGATCTGCCACTTATTTTTGGATTTAACGTACATTGCAGTGTTAACATTCATTGATAAATATACATGTTCATACATACATACATATATATATATGTGATAAATATATTTCTGAGTATATCCAATATTCCATAGAGAAAGTTGACTCGCCACTTGTCCATTTTTTAATACATACAATATGAATATATACAATATTATTACATCATAACAAACATGGGGAATTTTTTTAAGGTGTATCCTAAAATTTGAATTTCTGGCGAGTCTACCGTTCATATGTACATTTATTTACTATGTATATATTTATGTACATATACATATACATATACATATACATATACATATATGTATATATTTATATTCTGTTTCAACATTGCATTCTAACCTACATCTAATGGAAAACTACTCATGAGAGCTTGTAATCGTTTCATTTGATTTTCTATTCATTCCCGCATTTCTCTCCATATCCAAATCCATATCCACTTTCACATTCACATCCGTTTCCGTTTCCGTTCCCGTGTTTCTATCCGCATACGTTTTTTTTGCTTGCAGGTGATGATCTGTTGTTGTTTCTGTTGTTTGTTGTGTCATAACTGTCGTATAGCAGTTACCACATAGTCTTACTGGATTGAAAAGCTTTTCAAAAGGCAACGGGGCCCAGAACTCAGAGCAGTCAGCACAGAAAATTTCGCCACATGATCTATAAAATAAATAAATGAAGTAAATTAAAACAAACATTTATAAATTTGACATTTGAGACTATTAGTTGGGATTTCCAAGTGTGTGTTAATTGAAATTCGTGCTAATATCATTGAAAACGTTATACAAAATGAGAAAAATATTTATCACAGCCAATCTGACAATAGTTCAAAAATCACGGACAAACTCCAACTTATGATGGACATACATATAGTCATATAATGGTTAATCAATAATAACAACAACTAATAATTATTGATAGCAGGTACCGCAACAATTACAAAATTGATTTGTTTCAAAAATTATAAAAAAATATATTAAACTCAGTGATACAAAAAATTAATTATATAGAAAGGAATAAGGAATATTTGAAAAAATTGCGGTTCCTGCACGAGAAAAAGAAACAAACAAACTTACGAATATAAAATAAAAAAAAAATCAAATAAATATAGAAAATTATGTCAGATAATAAAGATGAGATAATTAATGATGGAGTGTTGCGCACCGACAATGATGTTTTCTGCGTCCCAGCCAGAATTCAATTTGACAATTTGAGCAACGGGATACAGCATGATCTGGTACCCAAAGGACACTAGATGCCTTTTTCTCTTGTATCGAGGATGTGGCATATGACGAGGGCCCGCTGCGCTCCTCAACAGCCTCCCATGAGCATGTCGATGCATTTTCAACAATATCCGAGCCGTTTTCCTTGAAGAAATTCAAACAACATTATTTCTTGACTGACAAATGCAACAAACACACAAACATCACGACATCTGACAAATAATTAAAAAAAAATATATATATATTTATATATATAACTAAAACTTAATCCAGCCACAAATGTAGTGAGTGCCACAAGGTTTTTAAGTTATGAAATAAATAATGTATAGTTTGATTAAACATATTCAATGTCTGTCTCAAAAATTAAAAAAAAAACTTAAATTTCTTAATTAATTTTGTTAATAGTGTATATTAAGACAACAAATAATTTCAAGTAATAAGTTTTAAAATAAATAATAATACATTTATCATACAGAAATTCATCTATCAACAATAATTAGTTAATATATATATAAATATTTCTTATTAAATTTAGATATACTAATTTTAATTATGGAAATCCTTTATGAATATTGAACTAATTACAAATTTCTCATAATTTACAAGGAGTAAAATAACTATAAATGGAATATGCATTTTTGTGTTTTATACTGTATGGAAATATAGTAGAGTAGTGTGATTCATTAAATAATATTTACATGCTCCACATTGGCAGAGACGACGCTGTTGCAGCTTGGACATCCTTTCTGCAATAACGCCAGACGCATGCCGTGTATCTCACGCAGCAGGACTTCCTCTCGCATCTAAATCACAATTGATTAGCACTAAGCAACGAGTGGATGGAATAGTATTATATTTATTACCTTGTGCTCTTGAACAATTTGATGAAGTCTTATGTTCTGCTCACTTAACCCATGGGCCAAGCCATCTGGACAGACTATGGGAAGTGATGGACGCTCCTGCGTACCCTGGGGCGTTGGAGGCAGCGATGCTGGGAACTGCAAGGTTCTATTCGACATACAATAAAAATATAATAATGATAATAATATTTCAAGAAATTATAATTGATTGTGTTATTACCCCATTATGTCTGGCGGAGACTTGAATTGTGTTGCAGCATTATCACGATTATTCAGACTCGAGAAATACATGTGCTTCCGAATCCCATTAGCGGCTGCCACCACATCAACGTTATTGGACATTTGTGAATAATGATGGTTGTCATTGTGTTCCGGCGTCGTTGATGATATGATACCGTCATTGACATCGTTCGTGGATGATGACGAACAGCCATTTCGCTCTTTGATTTTGCAATTGTTCTCGCTCTCAGTTGTTGATAGTGGATTCTCTTGGATTACAGCATCCTCGGATTTATGTTGACTTGCGTTGCCTGCATTCGGTTGGCAATAGCGCAGACTGTGTGGCTTCGCATGGACACGGGGAAAATTGTTGCAGCTCTGACTCAATTTGTTGGCATGGGCAACAACGTCAATAATGGCTTCGGTCTTTTTATCTTGAGGTATAACATCATCAGCAGCTGTTTCCAGAGGCGTAGCTGTCATTCCATTCTCTTCCAGCTTCAACTCCGGATCCGGCCCAGGCTTTGAATCCTGTTGCTCTTCTTGTGTATTCTCAGTGGTATTAGGAATTATTGTATCCGTACTAGTATCAATTTGGCCTTGGCTCTGCCACAGCAATCGGTTGTTATCACTAATGCTTTCCTCACTTAACGTTGGCGCATCATCTACAAATCAAGAGAGAAGTTAAATTATGTTTTCTTTTTCTGTATAATATTTGCATACCATTGGGAGTATCACAAACATTGGTATTCAAACGCTGAATTGTGATTTTACCATTTAAGGTAGGAGTCTCATCATTCACAATGTTGTCAGCACATTGCATCGATGAAATGCTTTGGTCATTTTCTAATTCAGTTAACAAACTATTTGAACCATTTTGTGCAATCAATTGTGGTTTCCTTTGCTCCTGCTTCTCCACATTCACATCCACATCCAGATCCACCTTCACCTCTTCCGACTCTTCCTTTTGCTCTTCATTGCGTTTCGGACAACTGTCAGTTGTGTCCTCCGAGTCCCGTTTGACATCAGGTTTGTCGGCACTGATGATGCATTCCTTTGCCTCGGATCGTATGTCGAACATGGAGTTGCTGTTCACATTCAGACTCAGTCCATCTCTGGAATTAGGAATCGTGATGAAGTTTATATTATTGTATTGCAAATGTAATTTTAATTTTCACATATTGTGGCTACAATTCACTTTTAAACATTCTCAGAATAGCTTCTAATTTTCAATAAATATTCAAAATATTTAGTTATAGTTTTTTAAATTTTTTTGTGCATACTCACATCGACTCCACCGCTAAATTGGGATCACTTGATCGTCTTGATATCGTGCTCTGTGTCAGCTCGTTTGTAGTGATGTTTTCGCTTGAACGCGTTTTCGCCGATGACGCCCCTAGAAACATATAAATATTATATTATATCATCATCAATAATAATACTATTATTAATATTGAATAATATTATTTACCATTGCTGTTGCTGTTACAGTTGCTGTTGCCATTGTGCACAGTTTGGCGCTCATTGCTTTGTAGAGGAAGTTCGTTACCATTTATATTGCCTAAACTACCAAGATATACGTCGGACCAAAAATGTAAAAATCGGACATTATGCGCTGGCCAAAGTACCTAAAATTATGATGACAATAAATAAATATTTGTATATATACATATATGCTTATTATCGGGCACAAGTACCTTATCAGTCTCATGCTTATAGAGCGGATTTCTATACATCGTTTCGGCTAAAAATGGCCATACTGAGAATGTTCGATCGAATACCGAGTTCTCGATGCGTTCCCTCAGCGAATTGCATAGGAAGGTGCCAAAGAGGCATGAAAGTGAATGTTGCGCCAGCTTAATCTACAACACAATGAGATTATATAAATACAAACATATATGTATATACGTCTGTCAAATTAGAATTATAAGGAATGCAATGGAGTCCTACCAGGTAGCCCTGGCTAAACTCAAAGCTACAGGGATATTGTTTATGTATCTGATGCACCAGATCGAGCCACTGCAGGAATACTGGACAACGTTCGTTGGTCTCATCAGAATTTGGTCCATTGCCCGACCGATCAGCAAACTTATGGCCAAAGTTCAGCCACTCACGTTCAACCAATACTCGGAAGCCCTAAATTAAAAAATATTAAAATTTTAAGTTACTTTAATAAGTATGCTATAGTATGCTTAAGAATAATAATAATAATAATTATAATAATAATAATAATACTATTAATAAGCATAATAATTATAATAATACTGAATACGAATGAAACATGTGGATTTGCAATGACAAAACCGCACGTTTCTTTCGGATTTGGAATTAAGAACAGGCCTGAATTTAAACAAAATAACAGTATAGTAAAATAACAAAAAAAAAATATATATAATTTTGTTTTTATAACTAATTGTGAATCTAAATAAATTGAAACTCACCTCAACGGTTCTATAGAAGGGATCCAGGCATACTTGAGCTGTAGCAACAATTTGCGGTGTTCGATCCCAGCCATCGGAGCAGTGAACGAGCACAGGACGACCATTCTTCTCGATGGTGTGGACAACGGTCATCGTCGCACCCAACAGACCGGACAAATGCTGCATCCACATTGTTTTCTCCAGCTGACCAAACCAACTAGGAATATAAATCATATATTATCATTGTTTGTAAATATGTATGTATATTTTAGTAAACTTACTTGGGATCATCGGGTGATGAGGCACACAGCTGTCTGACGGCATGGAAACTTTTGCGTATCGCATGGATGTTGCCCAGATTCATGAATTCGATTTCCGCACAGGGATAATAATCGATGCACTCGCAACCGCCACCGCGCGCCCGATTCGTCACCGCCGATGTATAGCTGCGGGCGTCCACAATCAAAATTTTCTATAACAATAATATAACAAACATATAATATACACGAATATCGTATCGTTATTGGAGTATTTACTCTGATTTCATCCAAATCGAGCTCCTCGTGCGAGGAATCGCCTAGGGAGGGTGAACTTTTGCCTGATGAGCCTGTAGCGTCGCCATTGCTGGCATCCTTGGCCTGTCGCCGGGCATGCTCACCCCTGTCGAAGGCACAGGCATCCGCCAGAGCTTTGAGTAGCTGCTCATCCTTGTAGTTGCGCCAGCCCAGCCACCCGACCTCGGGTTGACTGCATCGCGCCAGAATGGCGCCAGACTTCTGATGACGCCAGACAACGGCTGGCAAACGCCGTGATCCACGGAACGTGGCCACATTATGCAGCATCTCATCGGTGATGCAGCAAGGTACAAGCAGCTTCTGTGGATACGATGGGCACAATTTGAAATCCATATTGGCCGTTGAGATCCGCCACGACCCCTTCAGATCGAAGCCCAGACGGGCAACCTCATTCTTGAAATCCGACTCATAGCGTATCGCACGCTGCAAGCGCTCCAAGCTCTCCAGCGACTGTTGCCCACCACTAGCTCCGATTGGATGATGCGATGGCTCAGGTGCTGGCTGAGATTTATGATTGCTGGGAAAGCCATTGGTTATGTGACTACGCTGGTGTTCCTTGTTGCCACCCGCCAATAGATCGCAGGACCACGAATAGAATGGGAATGCGAATAGACTTTCCAGGGATTCAGGTACGCCAATTAGGAGCTGGATGCGACGCTGCCATTCCAGGCACTGTTCGGCAGTTGGAAAGGAGCAGCGCACGGTGCTGGCATCCTTGCAATTGACAAACAATTGGAACAGCTCCCGCACATGCACCGATTCTATCAATCCCAGCGGTATGTACCTCTCGTATGTGGACTTCCATAGAAATATGCGATAATTGGATAACGCCAAGACACCATCATCGGTGCGTCCCACATAGGTTATTGATTCGCCGGCAACTGCAATCAGATTATGCAACTCAATTCAATTCCAAATCATTTTGATATAGAACTTACGCTCATGGAAGGGCACCGCCAGCTGTGAATCCTCCTTCTCCATTTGCGATTTGGGATACGATTCCGCGGCTCGTATAAAACAAATCGATGGGGGCGGCGATCCATCTGACATCATGAGCTGCATGCGTTCCAATGCTGAGCAGCAGCCACAGTCACAGTCACAATAAAACAAGAAACACAAATAAAAAAAAAGAACGAACAAAACGGTTGCTATAAAATCATTGGCACAAATACTCATACATGTATACGAATTCAAATCGACAAAAAACCAATCGAATATATGTATTCATGTGCGTGTGTGCATGTGTGTGTGTGTGGACTGGTTGGAGCAGCTGGGATCCTCTCAGGGTTGCCTTTAATTGTCATTGAATGGCAACAACAATAACGACAGAAATGCCATTAATATGCCGTTAACTTGTTTGCGACTGAAACAGGACAACTCTCACACATACACACACACACACACAAACAAAAATAACAAAAACAAAAAGAAAAGAAAACCAAAAAAAACCTTATAACAGATATACTCGATATGCACATTCGAAAATGCATGAGAGTTTGTGTGCGTGATGAATATGCATATGCATGTACATTAATACATACAAATGCAAACGTATGCGTGTGTGTATGTGGTGGTTGTTGCCAGTATAGATAATAAGCACAAACATGCATACATATATACATATATATGTATGTATGTACATGCATACAATTACGCTGCGATGTATGTACATACATCTATAAGCATATGGCTACCTAATATTTATAAACAATAAGCACACACATAGACACAGGCATAGCGTCAAATTATTCGTCTTACTCTTGCTTGGTTTGTATCCTTGTCGATGCTTTGATATTGATAATTTCGCAATGAGTAAACAGAATTTGTTTTATAAACAAAGTGATTATGCATTTATGTATGTATGATTATGCATTATGGTTGTATGTATATATGTATATACTATGTTTGTATGGCGATGTGCGTGTGTGATACCACAATATTTATGGGACAATAACACCAAAACAAACCTACACACATGCATACATACATACATACATACGTTTGTGTATAGTATGCTTGCTTGAAAAACCTTCTCGATTATTGAATACAACTCTGGGATAACAAATTACTGTTGTTATTTACTTTGTGTTTTTTCTCTTTGCTTTGCTTGTTTTTGTTCTTTGTTGCTTATCGGCGATTTGTAACGGTTTCAATTGACGGGTATTGTTGAATTTTGTGGTTATTTAGCACCATTAACTCCATAAACGTCACCTATTATAAACAAAGATTTGCAAATATTGTTGCTTATACATATGTGTAGATGTCAAGTACGCACGTAAATACATATACGTATTCGTTAATTCACTGAATACTTTTGTCATATTACGTTATCGAATAGAATTACTTATTTCTATCGCTATCGTTATCGAACTTCACAATTACTGGAAACTATTTTTTGATATTGTTATTATTATTATTTTGCAATTGGAAAATATTATAGCTCACCAATTAGATTTTCTTATTAATAAGAACATCAATTATTTGGCATATTACAATATATCGAATATGTCAAAAATCAAGCAATTCATTAATTAGACTGTTATGCATATCAACAAAAAAAAAGTCGTAATAAATTGTCTGATTAGCTAAAAGTGGTATTAAGATATTTTAAATTTTTAATTGTAAATAAAATTTCTTTAAAATATATCGATTAGCGATATTTGTATTCAGAAAGCGGGTATGTGTGTAGCATGGTTACTTTGGAATTGGTCGGGTGTTTTCCAACACTATTTATACGATAATCAGCGAAGTTATTATAATTATTATATATATGTAGTAGATACGTCGTGACTGCGTTTTCATTCCATCTAATGTAAAAGTGAATAAAAATTTAATAATTTAGCTGTTTTTTTTTTGTGGCAAAGCGTTAGTCTGCCGCTACATACAGACCAACATGACGGAATCAACAAAGCCATTGATTGGCTCGTGCTTAGCAATTGTAGCGGTAAGTCGACGTGTTCTACACTCCGCATCCGTATCCGTATCCAAAGCGCGTATCCGTACCACAACCGCACCTTGCAGTGCAGTGCACCGATCAGTGAGCAGCGATGCCAAGTGTCCAGCAGAGTGAGACTGTGACCTGTCACAGCTCCAAATTGTAAATGAAACAACCGGCACAAAACATTGAAAACATGCAGATTTCTAGCTGCATATGTACATACATACGTACATATATATCATACATATGCCAATGTATATAGGCGACTCGCAATGGATCAATATTTGAATTTGCAGTAACTGCGATTTGTTCATTTCACAGGTACTACATGTCCTTTATCAGCCAACAGATGCATCTGGTGCGGTGGCCATGACCAGTGAAAATATTGATATGACATTAGGTAAGAAATAAAATGGACAGAAAACAGCGACAGACAGACAGAGGGGGGCATGGATATGTTAAAAAGCCGCATGAACAACACACACTCACTCCACTTAAAACAAACATACAAACGCTACTCAGCTGGTGCAATTTACAACTTCACCTCAATTTACACACACCCACACGCACACATGCATACACTTGTAAGCAAACTTAGAGATGTGCCTAAATACATATGTATGTATGCATATACATGCACAAGCATTTCTCTCACACATGTCTATGTGTATGCGTGGACATTGACGTGTCACAAATAAAAAAAAAAAAAACAAAAAAAAAAGTAAATAAAAAGAGAAGAAAATCAGACGCACTCAATAAATGCCGCTGAATTTGCCGACGTGTTAAGACAACACCGAACAATTAAATACTCATTTTGCAATTGTTGATATAGGTAATATACATATGTATGTATAATTATACATTAATTATTATTATTATTTGCAATGGGCGACAATATCAAATCGAAACTTAAAAATAAAAATTAGTCATGCCCACTGGGAGCATTTAATGATAGAAAATATATACAATTATTATTATTTTTGACTAGTCATACTGTAACTCATTATTATTTACATACATACATATATATATATTTTATAGTATATGTAGTTAGAAAATATTCATAGTTTTCGGGCACAATAATTTCCCTCATTGGGCTAATTGCAGTTATTTTCCATCTCCCTCTTTGATGTCATCTTCCTGCTGATATCTTATCAATACAGTAGGGCGGTAGGGGGATGGTTGTAGAGGGGCGTAATTATGGGGATGGGGAAGGGGGGGGGGGCGGATGCCGTTAGAGATATCGTGGATATTTTTTGCCGTGTAAAAAGTTAATTGTCATATGCTTCTTTTAATCAGCGACAAACACGGCTAAAAAGGCAATTATATAATATTGTTGTAATTATCTTGACAAATTTTTGTTTTGTTTTTTGTTTTGTTTTGTTTTGCAGCGTCTAATGAATTGGTTTTCCTTAATTTCTACGCGGAGTGGTGTCGATTTAGTAATATTTTAGCGCCAATTTTCAATGAAGCGGCGGATAAGGTAAGTTCCATAATTATATTAATTAAAAAAAACCCAAAATATGTATATGTTTTTTTTATGTTTCACATATGTTCATACTGACTAAAATTGATAAAGAACTACAATTACCACACAGAGAAACAAAAAAAAACTGAAGAAAGAAAAAACCTAAAAAAAATATTATCAATATTATTTAGATACCTGTCGTCAGTTATCAGTCCACAAAAGAAAAGAAACAAAAAATATAACAAAAGGAGAAAAGAATGAGAGTATGGTAAAATAGAGCAGCTGTGACTTGGCAGATGTTTTAATTGTTTACAAAACAAAAAATGTTTAATAGTAATACTATTTCGGGTTAAGGAAACGAACTGTTTAAACATAACATACTTCTTTCTCTTTGTTTTTGCTGTTTATCTACATTTCATTTTCATTGAATATAATTTTTAAGAAATTGAATTTATTTAAACTAGTTTAAACTGAATTACTGCAGAAAAATTAATAACAAACAACAATTTTGGTATAAAATTAAAAAAAAAAAAAATTAAATTCAATGAAGTAATTGAAGTAGTTTAATTATAGTTTTTTTTTTTTAAAGTAAATTGATCACTAAATATTAATTTGTTATTTGTTGTTGTAGATTAAAGCAGAATTCCCAGATGCTGGCAAAGTTGTGCTAGGAAAAGTGGATTGCGATCGGGAGACATCGATAGCATCTCGCTTCCACATCAGCAAGTATCCCACATTGAAGATTGTGCGGAATGGACAGCTTAGCAAACGTGAATATCGAGGACAGCGATCGGCGGAGGCATTCTTAGAATTTGTTAAGAAACAATTGGAGGATCCCATTCAGGAGTTCAAGTCGCTGAAGGATCTGGAAAATTTGGATTCCAAGAAGCGCAGCATTATGGGCTACTTTGATCGCCGTGATCAGCCAGAGTACGATGTATTCCGGAAGGTGGCCACAAATCTCAAGGAGGATTGCCAGTTCCATGTGGGCTTCGGTGACGCATCCCAGGCAATGCATCCACCTGGTGAGTGACCGCTTAATGATCTCAACGGCATCTTTCATTAATAATAACTGTATCTAAACATACGGTATATTCCGAAAGGTACCCCTATAATTGTATTCAGACCGGATGTGGCATTATCCCATGAGAATGACGAGACGTATACGGGCAGCTTGAGCAACTTTGATGAGCTGAAGGTCTGGATACAGGAGAAGTGTGTGCCGCTGGTCAGAGAGATAACATTCGAGAGTGCCGAGGAGCTGACGGAGGAAGGACTGCCGTTCCTGATTCTGTTCTACAAACCCGATGATCTAAACTCAATCAAAGATTATAAGGCAGTCATTGAACAGCAGCTCATGGATGAAAAGCGTTAGTCGCATATAGCAAACTATATCCATGTACTATATTCATATAATTTGAACTTTACAGAGAATGTGAACTTCCTGACGGCGGATGGTAAAAGATTTGCGCATCCCTTGCACCATTTAGGCAAATCAGAGGATGACCTGCCCGTCATCGCCATCGATTCCTTCAAGCATATGTATCTCTTTCCCCATTTCAATGATATGTATACACCTGGCAAGCTGAAGCAATTCCTGCAGGATCTCTACAGCGGGAAACTCCATCGGTATGAATGATCCTCAACTACTAATTCGATCAATATACATAGATATGATTATCATGTACTTTTCTTCATTAGGGAATTCCATTATGGTCCCGATCCCAGTAGTAATGAGGTGAAGCATGAGAATACGGCTAAGGGTACATCGCCACCAGAGTCCAAATTCAAGGAGTTGGGTCCTTCGAAACATCGCTACACCTTGCTGGAAAAAGATGAGCTGTAATATTACAATTGTATATTCATTTAAATATAATTATTAAAAATTTTATAAAATCCAGATCACCTCAAATATGTCATTATTAGTCTGTGTATATTTGTCTCTCTTTTCAATTGATGGTCGTGTTAACTTTTGCTGTCTCTTTCATACAATGTTACCTGTCTCATTTGTTTTCGCAATATGACACTACATCTACAAAGTTCACTTATCGCGTCGTTATTTGAAAATGCATAAATTTCTACAAATAGGTCTATGAATTAAAATCATCAATTATTTGATTTTTAAACATAATTTATTTATGTGTGTTTTGGGTGTGTATTTTCAAATTTGGCGCTCATTGCCTGCATATCGTTAGAGATGTGCACTTCGATATAGAGATGAGTAAGCTTTGAGCACGATAAACGATAGTCAAAAATGTTTTGGTAAACTTAATAAATCTATGTGGCTGATATTTCAAATAAATAGCATTATATGAATAAAGTTAGATAGAAAATCCAAAAGCAAGCTGTTAAATAAACTTATCATGTGTATTCGAATTTTAACAAATTTATTTCCACAGCTGATTTCATGTGCTCTGAGAGTTTAGCAACACTTATCGGAAAATACAAACCTGTCATGATTGTTTATATTCATAAATATGAAACATTTGGTGTTTACGTGGATTAAACCTATGGAACAATTTCATTTATTCAAGCAATAAATTCATCACACCACACAAAATGATTGAGATAACAGATCTACAAAGTATGTGAGATATAATGATTGCCACTAGACCACCTAAATTAAGCGCATTTTCCATCTACACTACATGACTAACCGTATCCACATCCATGTTGCAGAAATCGGCATCGGCTTGGCAGGCTTCGGCATATCATTCCTGTTTCTGGGCATGCTCCTGCTCTTCGACAAGGGCTTGCTGGCAATTGGAAATGTGCGTAGCAGCGTTAATTATTAATTGCCACTAAAATCGTGATCATTCCTTTCAAATCTTGCAGATACTCTTCATTGCTGGACTGTCCTGTGTCATTGGCGTGGAGCGCACATTGAGATTCTTCTTTCAACGTCACAAAGTTAAGGGCACGACCGCCTTCTTCGGCGGTATATTCATTGTGTTGCTTGGTTTCCCCATTATTGGCATGATTATTGAATCCTATGGATTCTTTGCCTTGTTCAGGTGCGTACATTACCGATATTCGCTATACATTTCCCCCTTCCTCTCATTCTCCCCAGTTTTACCAGCCTGCCAAGTATTATTTTAATATACATATGGTTTTTTTTTTTATATTTCCAGCGGTTTCTTCCCCGTGGCCATTAATTTCCTTGGCCGTGTGCCCGTTTTAGGCTCAATTTTCAATTTACCATTTATGCAAAAGGTAAGATAATGTCCGGATCCTGATTTATTGTAAATCATTCCATTTGGCTACATACATATATATACACTAGATCATATTCAAATATCACCTAATTCATAACGAAAGTTCGTTCCTCTATATCTTGGCGAGATTTCTTTTAATAAATTCAGCCCACATACCAAAATCGTTTTGTATGCGACTTAAAGCTACACATACATATGTATGTATGTAGCCTCAAGAACAGTGTGCCAACATACATACATATATTTAATTTATGTACAAAACAGAAAGATCTATGAAACTCTTACGTATTTCCGTCTGTCGTAAGTTAACGTAACGTAGTCACTGCTTGGTTTCTTTTTTATTTTTGGCACTTCCATTACTATAATTATTACCTTTTAAATAATACAACTCTTTTGTCATAGCCTTTTGTATATTTAATTTAAAAGCTATGCATGTTTTTACAACATTTACAATTACGAATCCATCTAAAGCGAACGTTGCTGCTAAAGTATTTAATGGTTCTTATTCCAATCCTCGCGTTCCTCGCGCTCAGCGACAACCTCCTTCAGATAGGGCTCCAAGTATTTCACATCCTCCTCATACTTTGTCCACTGCTCCTTGGGCAGGATCGTCTTCGTCATCGACAGATGCAGGGCACGCATGATGCGATAGTTGCGCTCATCGTACAATTTGCGGGGAAGGCGGCGAATTGCTTCAGTCACATCCTCGTTCTCATAGAGGCAATCATCGCGGTGCAGACCTAAGTCACATATTCTTAACACACATTTCATATTTATATTCTTTATTTGCTTACCGTACTGGTTGAATCCTGACAAATTATATGCCCATTTGCCGAGACTGGCTGCAATGTGCGTGGTAGGGAAATAGGAGAGGAATGGAATGTTAGAATTTCTAGTGTTACATATTTACGTAATCATTTTGACAGCTAACGCATCACGTTTGTTCTTGTATACATTTGCGATAAATGATCTGAACATACGAAACGTATACTTACAGAATACCATAGGGCCTTTTCTAGCAATATAGTTCGCCATTATTAACAATAAATATTGAAATTTTAGCCAAGTAGCTTGCTTGTCTGTCAGCACTCGTTCCCTTTTCGGTATGACAGCTGAGCGCCAGAGTTGTATTTCAAGTGGTTCCGTTCCAGCAGCAGTGTGGGGCAGTGTAGGGTTCAATTGAACTTGTTCGCCTTTTGGTTGAATCGAATTTTTTTTCTATCGATAAATATATCACTTGAATGAAGGCATAGGTCATTTAATCCGTGTATAAACATTTTCAATATTTATTAAAATTATAAAATTGTATTATATTAATATTTATTATTTTTTACAGATCGTTCAGAAACTTGGCGGTGACGGAAATCGGACAACCGTATAATACTAAACCACATGTAGAAAGTATACTAAATTATACGAGAATATGTTTTGTGTAAATTAATTAAATTCGTTGTTGTGAGAGGAGCAGTTTGTCAACACACATACACACATCAATATGCTTATAGTAATCATAAATGTTCATATAATTATGTTTATTATAATATGTAACAGTAGTACATTTCAAACTGTTAAACGGACCGATAACCATTGTTTTTTTTTCTGTTGTTTTCTTTTGAAAAAGATCCGTTCTACTCAAGTAAATAATAAAGACTAAATTAAATGTTTACAAAATGCAAATATGTTGGTTACATCCATCCAATGGAGTTTTTACAATTCACATTGACAAATTGGAAGCTGCTTAAGAAATAGAATATGAACGATAAATGCTCGCAGATATTTATCGATAACATAGTGGGTTTCCTTGGCGCCTACTTCTATCTCTATCTCTTTCATTTTCAAATACTTCTTGTCTTGTTGACGCTTCTTGTCTGTTTAACGCTTCTAATATTACTTTTTTAATATATGTAAATGTGTTGGAATATTAAAAGACAGTAATTATTTTTATCAATATTATTATTATTATTATTAATATTTATTAATGGCTACCAAATATCAATATACAAATTAAAGAACATATACAAATTCATTACATATACATAATATAAGGTTAAACCATGGCTGATATTGATTCGGCACTGCTTTGATTTGATTCTGAAGGAGAAGTATTTTGTGAACATGTTTTGTGTACATATGTATATATATATATACTATGTACATATATAGAGGTATGCATATCATGTATTTAGATACATGTCGCAAACACATTGTACATATGCGTATTGTGTTGTTGCTGTAGTTGTGTATATAATCAATACATAGCCATAGTCTATACATATATGCAAATTATATATACATACATATATAATAAGTACATCACTGGGTCACATAATTGAATTACATCTGGGATAAAATCATTTATTGTTCTTGCCTGCAGTCAACGATAAAGATAAAAACTCATCCTTGCGTGCCAAGTATTCGTTATAACGAAGAAATGCATAGCTGAAAATAATATACAATTTAATATTTCATTTCAATAATTTCAATTAGAAATAAAAACAAAATTAATTTAGAATATTGAATATTTACCCAACATAATCAAAGTCAATTGTGGAATGTTCGGCTTGTAGGAGGGACCACACCGTCCAGAAGATGTGGGCAGCCAATGCAAACTGATTGACCTGGACGAACAGGTGCTCCACCTCATCATTCTGGATGTTGGTCCTTTGCAGATAGCTTTCTAGGTAGACACGCAGCCAGCTCAATTGGAATTCACGCTTCGGATAACGGGTATAATCGACCTCATCGACGCCGCACATCTCCGCAAAATGATTACCAATATCAAAGGCTTGAAAATTATAATCGGCATATTCATAGTCAATAAAATTAACCGCGTTCATTGTCTTCGTGTATACCACATTTCCCAATAGCAGATCATTGTGGGAGAATACAATTGGGCTCTCCAATGCCTCCAAGTATTTGTACAACTTGTTAAACTCATCACGTAGTCGCCCAATAGGTAAAAATGTATCTTTCACTCTGAAATCGAAATCAACCAAAAAAAAAAAACAATGCATTAAAAAACTATATTGATAGTAAAAATAATTTTGTGAAATAATTAAGTTTGATATCAAATTGAGTAGTGAATAAAGATGTGATGAATGTAATGTAAACAAAATAGCAATAAAAATTGATTTTTTTTTGTGGATATATATACCTTTTGTGTTTATCAGCATCACTAAATCGTTCAGGTACTAAATCGAAAAAGCTTTGCGTCTTTTTCCATATCATTGGCATGGGTTTGGCATCATCTGGACAATTCCTTCTAACGACACGATGCATTTCGGCCATACGTCGGGCGACTAATGGCCAAATATCGGGGCAAAGTACGCTCTCGATATTTAGGGTGGTCCCAGGTACATATTCGTAGACGAGCCCGTTCTTGAATGTGGCATAGAGCGATGGCGCCAATCCGTATGTATGCAATAATAGAAAATTTTGCGTTTCAGCTTTCCGATCGATCAATAGGTCCGTTTTATTACCATAGACCCGTACAAGGACTACGTTATCGGAGTATTGTACTGGCGGTATATGTTTTTGTTTCGTTTCGTGTACATCCTGCTCGGTGAATTCGTCTGGCAATATAACCGGATCTTCCGATTCCACTGCCAATATCCGTTTCTGTGTGTGTTCAGTGTTGATCGATAAATATGGCGAGTCGCCCAAACCATTTTTATCGTTATCGTTGATCAATTTCGAACTGTTGTGAAAGCAACCGACCAATTTATTTGTAATGCCATCAGTAAATTTCTAAAATCAATACAAATATATACAAATCATATTAAATAATAAATACTATACATACATACATTTGTACATATATGTATGTAGGTTATCAATGAATAAAGTTTTTGAATGGAAGGGATCAATACTTATACTAGTTTAGGCATCATTGTGTGATACTACATATATGTAAGTATATAATTTGGAATTTTGGAATTTCGACTATATGGAATGACAACAACAACATGGGCGCTTATTTTTGTTTGTTATAATTAGTAATTAGAATTGATAAACTTTTTGACATTTGCAAATGCTTTGATCATAAAACAGTAAAGCCCCGACATATGATAGCGCAAAAAAACAAAAAAACCAAAAAAAAAAAGAAAGAAATAACAACGAAATGTACGAAATAAAAGCACATGTTTTGTGCTCATTAAACTCTACTTATGGGGTATACTATATACACCGACTTGTATATATACATATATACAATATTTATATATACATATGTACATATACACAATCAGAAGGCATGTGCAAAAGGCATATAATCGCGACTGATAACAGAGAGAATGAAAGAGAAAATGTGAGCTAAACATACGGCATAATTAAACAAAATTCTTGGGATTTAAGTGTCCCCATGTTCAGGTTAAGAGCTATAGCTATATACATATACATACATACATACATATGTATGTACATGTTATCATCATGGCATTGTCAAGACAAACATCAAAACAAGTTTATATACATATGTATGTATGTATGTAGTACAAGTGCTGAATAGTTCCTGTATATAATTTCATGTTCATCAACATCATCATAATTATAACGAAATACAAAAAAAAACAACAAATATAATAATAAAATCATACATTCTATATAAATGAATAGACAAATACATAGCTACAGCTGCTGATTTTAGCACCCCATTTAAAGTTAACAATTTAGTTACGAACTGGTTTTCAATATTATTATTTAGTATTTGTGTTTGTTAACAGCAAATTTCGCATTTGCGAACAAACTCCATTCCATATCCCAAAATCCCAATCTCAAGACCCCCCGACACACACCTCACACCCTCTCCTAAATTGAATTTCATTTTTAAATAACAGCAATTATTTCGCAGGCAGTTAAGTACGGATTTATGAGCAAGATACGGAATGGATATACAAAGTACGATTCAGACTAACAGTACGTACTGTACAGTCGGGGACAAGTTAATAGAAACTCATTTGCTATTTGCCATAACTTATATAAATTGCACATGCTTCAGTTGAGCTATATATTTTGTTAGTCATTAACTTATTATGAAAGTCAATTAGTTAGGAGTTGCTTTAAATTAAATTAAATATCATGTAATAAAAACAAAATTAGCTAATAATTCAAAAAAAATCATTAAACAGTTAATTTAGGTTTTCATTTAAAATTAAAAAAATTATATATGTATATTTTTCTACGTCATTCCCTTTTTCATAATATCTACTTATTATCTTGAGATAGATAGATTGTAAATTATAAATAAAAATAAAAAAAAACATCTATTCTTTTCATACATGGCAAATATTACTCATATATGTATCTAAAATCTCTGTAAATACCTGCCACTATAACATATACTTATTATCCTTTCACAATGTAAAAAACAAATAGATATACATATGTATATATATATTTTTTTAGGGTACTCCATATATTTCATAAGTGTTGGTATCAATTTGGACTGAGCTGTCGGATAGTTGAGTTGTTATGCAGTCGACCCTGATTCACTATACAAAACAATGAATTACTAATGACCCTCTATATATACTATATAGTATATCCGATAGTTATTTAGTTATATATGAGGGGTGTGCTTGTTATTGTTGACTCGACTTGTGTTGAGTTTTTCAATAACTCTATCTCTCTCTCTCTCTCTGTATGTATGTATCAATCTCCCTCTCTCTCTCTCTCTGTGCGATTCTTTCCGTAGTCTGTGTCTAGGATGATTAACAACCACGTGATACTGCATATTGTAACATCTGATTAGAATAGGCGACAATGTAATGCCGATTATATAAAACTGTCTATATCTGCTATTCGATAATCTACAGACAGATCTAACAAAGAATTGTGATGTTAATTAAGTAGGTAAAATGAGTGGGTTTTGTATTTTTTTGGTATTTTTTGGGTTGTTGTTTATCTTTTGTACTACTTTACCTTGAAATCAACATGATTGAGGTCCCAATTTGGTCGTATTACTCTCAATATATCCTTAGCACCTTGAATAACATCAGCTTCCTCTATGAATATGGGCACAAAAGGAACACTCGAATTTTTCACTCCAGTTGTTGTTGTTATTGTTGTTGTTGTTGTTGTTGTTGTTGTATCCTCCTGTTTTGATCGTAGTAGTAGTAGTTGTTGTTTATCACTCGAATTGTTGTGTGAGTTGTTGCTAAGGGAGTTTGAATTCGAGTGCGAATTACAATTGGAATTGGTATTGGAATTCAACTGCAAGTTGATCTGATTGGATTGCTGCTGTTGCTGTTTAACCGTTTGACGAACTAAAGATAAAGAATCTTTCATCACTTTTGGGTTGCCGCCACTTGTTGAAATCTGTCCTGTATAACTGTTGCTCTTGGTTTCTGTGCCCATTCTATTTTGTATTACAATGTGAAATACGGAAAACGTGTCAGGCCTCGGGTCAACACATACATCACATACAAACAAACGACATGTATGTACATACATAAGTACATACATACATCAAAACTACTACATACAAACATCAAAAATGGAGCCAAAAACAAAAAAGCATACAAACAAATGATGTACGATAACTTTGAATAATGAACAAAACAAAAACAAAAACAGAAACATGAGAATTAATAAGATGCAGGAGAAATGAGAGTACAAGTGAATTCATCGGCTGATCGATAGTCTAACCGATAGCCTACCGATAGATAGTTTTACCTTGAGGCTAGCGATGATAAGAGGAACCTTACAAAAGGGATGCTTATGAGATTTCGTCGACAGTATTTCAATATTTCAATATACATGTAGCGACATAACGAATTTGTCGTTAAGTCGTGATTATGTAATATAGAAATATGAGTGTAAAAATATTTTAAAGATTTAACTATTATCAACTATTATTAACTAATATCAAACTAGTTTATAGTCCAATAGTTTCTGTTGCTAATCTAACGGTATTACCCGACGACTAAACTGTTATCAAACCGTTATTTTCTAATTAAATGATTTTTTTGATCAACTCTTACGATTTATACCGATAGTATTGTTATTAGACCGATAGTTCCTAGTTACATATGCATATATGTATGTATGTATGAACATCTGTGAGTTATTAAACAATAGCCCAATTAGTGACTTAGCTTATAAGGTTTGAAATGATCTGAACCTGATCTGGAATCTTGCACATTGGCTCTCTATATATGTATATGTACATACAAACATATAATACATACATATAACTATACATACATATGTATTTGTATGAATATGTACTTGGGGAGATGGCAATGCCTGATAGTGATACTCATTGACAGGCTAATAAGCAGTAGATAAGGCTATGGACAGGCCTATATTGAAACGTGGCGTACTACTTATGCCCTAGATAAGATTATGTTCATACCCACACACTCACACACACACACTCACACACACACACACACACACAACATAAACACCAAAGTTTTAAGGTAAACTTCAAGAGTAAGGTAAATAAAAATCTTGAAGTATATCTACAGATTATACAAAGTTATAGTTACAAACATACTGAACATATCTGAACATCACTCAACTATGTATATGTATGTACATATGTATGTACATATGTATATGGCATATCAGTTCTTATACATGGTCAGTTAGAAACAGTTAGGAAAATTCCGCAGCACAATCTACGAGTATTCAAAAATAATATCAAATAAAAAGAAACTGTTGCTCTTAATTCAAAATTCAATTTCAAACAACATGAAACATATGCTGCACACTGCGAACAGAACTTGTTTATGGAATTACGGATTTATTGGGAAAATGGGCGTGTCACATTGATAAGAGAACGTGACAAAGTTGCAGTGTCACAAAAAAAAAAAAAAAAAAAAAAAAATATTGACATAGAAACGGAATGAAAACCATTAATCGATTCTTAATAATTGTTGTGAACTGCAGGTATCGGAGAGCACGAGCAATGCCGGGTCAAAAGCTATCAATACATCTCAACGTATGTATGTATGTATACGTATACATGCATACGTATACGGCCTGTTGGCCCTACACATACATACACACCCGCACATACATACATACTTACATACAATGTAAGGAAATGCAAAATACAAAGTTGATGCACCTACACACATATCCATACATATACACATGTGTGAGAGTGTGTGTGTGTGTGTGTGTGTGTGTGTGTGTCTTGCTGCATATGAATATGCGTGTTGGATTATATTAATATATTTCGTAGTAGAAGCAGCAGCAGGAGGCGTGCGAAGGAGAGCGAGAGAGCGTAAGAGAGGGTAAGAGACTTGTATAGGGAATACGTGGTCTTATTGTGAATGATGCCAAAGCAACCCATGCAGCGGCAGAGGCAGCGACGTTGTCAGCGGCAGCTGCGAAGAAGCAGAGGCAAAGGAAGATAAGGTCTCTCTCTCTCTTGGGCCTGTGTCTTGTATATTTACATGCAGATAAAAACACGGTTTTAAAAAAAATTATGACAGCATACTGGGATGCGTTAATTATGCACAAAAAAATAAAATGCAAAAAAAATATACAAAAATATATGAAAAAAGTGTGCAAATTATACATATATATATAAATATATATTATTTATATATATATATACATATATAGATAAAGATGTTAAGCGTCAACGCAATGCAAATACACTGACGTGAATATTATGTTATTTTACTACACACGTTACCTTCGGGTATTGATTGTTTTTGTTTTTGCTCTTTTTGGTTTTATTTCTTCCTTTTGTATTTTCGTGTCTTTTTTGTATTTGCTGTTGTTGTTGTTGTTATTGTGTGTGTCTTGTATTTGATTTTGGGTTTGAAAATGGTTAACACAAAATGCCGCGAAAACCACACAAAACTAAATTATTGATTTTAGTTTCGGATGGGGCTATGAATGTTGTTTCTTTTGCGGGATATGCATATATTGTGTTTTGTTTTTTTTGGAATGAAACAGTTAGGCAAATTGGGAATGAGTAGCGAGAAACGTTCCAGACGATTGATTCTTCTACTTAGTTATTATTTTTGCTGAGCTTTGATTTTAAGTTGTTTTCTGTTCGTTCTTTACGTCTTATATGGATATTTTCTGTTAATTCTTGTTCTCTCTTTAGGCACAACTTCCGACTCCGGGCAGTACGAGTAAACTAATGGCAGAATTCGCATATGAATTCCAATTTGCATTTTCAAACACTACTTCACCGGCTCTGCTATGCAGCACTGACATTTGGTTTTGTGGCGGCACGTCGATTGCATTTATCGAAAGCACATTTGTTAAAACATTTAAACTATGCTCCTATAGCAATTATTAAAATGATTACAATTGATTTTAAGTTTTTTTTTATTTTTACTGTTTTAACCATGTATTTTATACATTATTTATTTCTGTTTTCATTTCAAGTTTTGTAAAAATATGAAACTAACAACTTATAGCTTCACTTTATCGAAAAGTAAATGTATGGTGATTGTTTTTGTCTCTCTCCTCAGATTTACTTCTTCTGCTTCTTCTTCTCCAGTTCGGCTTCCTTCTCCTTCTCTATAATATTAACGTAGTCTAGGATGACTTGACGCTCCAGCATTTGCAAGGGCTTGCCCTTCTTCATAATGGCCACCTCCAGATTATTCTGGCCGGACTGTGCCACCTCCAACAAAGCACGTATGGCCAACTTAACGGCTCCATTTTCACTGCTAACCTCTTTCTCATTGTAATTCTTCTCGAAGAATTCGCGCACTGTTTTGGCGGATCGTCCAGTGGCATTGGCTTTGTATTCGTAGAAGATGCCAGATGGCTCCGTTTGGAATAGATGTGGAGAGCCATCGGCATCGAAGCCACCAATCAGACAGGAGATGCCAAATGGACGACGACCATTGCTCTGGGTATACTTTTGCTTCAATTGTGCAATATATCTGTAGTCGAATAGAAACGCCATGGCATGATGGAAACAACTACTCTTCAAGTTCGCTAGCTATCTCACCTGGTAATGTATTCCAGACTGACTGGATCCTCGACATTCAGACGATGACTCTGACACTCGACCTGTGCACGATTGATCAGGATGCGTGCGTCGGCAGTAAGTCCGGCGAACGCCATCACAACGTGATGGTCAAGAACGCAAATTTTGCGAACTGTGCGGTCTTCCTGCAATTTCGCCACCGACCTCTTCTCGACGCCCAACACAACGCAATCCTCACCGCGCACACCAACCTGCCATAGTGGTAGTTGCGAAATGCATTTAATACACAAAATGGACTCTTAACAAATGTATACAACACAGCAATTGTGATGTGACTTACCGCTGTGGAGCCCTTGCGTACAGCTTCTTGGGCATATTCCACTTGCAGCAAGTGTCCGTCGGGTGAGAAAATTGTAACGGCACGATCGTAACGGGAACCCATCTTAATTTAGTTCAATTGTATTAATTGTTATGAGCGACAAGTAAAATATTCAATGAAGTCGGCAAAATTCTGGACGAGCGATGATGATGCTTTTTTGTACAAATGCCGTATGGTTGCCACACGGCTGTTTACTTTGGGATTTTTCGCATTGGTATTATTTAGTACGTTTTTAGCTGCTAGGCTGGCTACGTTCGATATGATTTATTGAAATGTCTGGCAACACCTGTTGAGACTATTTGGCCAACCCTGGTCAACCTAACAATATATAATGTGCATTTGTTTTTGTCTGCAATAATTGTACAATTTCACCGTTTATTTTTTTGTTTTTGTTTTGAGAACACAATACGGTATTAAATATGTAAAACGGTGTAATTGTGGGTTCTTGTCTGTCTGTGTAGTCTTTCAATGTGTTTGTGATTGTTCAGTTCTGTTGTCGTATTAAGTGTTAAAAAAAAGAAAGAAAGAAAATAAAACGTAGAGACAGACGGGACAGCTGATCCATCGTCGTCGCCGTTGTCGTCGATTTCAATTCAAGCAACACAATATATGTACTTATCACACCTGCGACTAAATAAAATAAAATTCTTATAATATTGGCACAATAACGGCAAGCAAACGCTGTCACCATCAACATTTTGCAATAACAATACAGTTGGAAAGCAGCAATGGCGCAGCCAAGGAATCTAATTGCCAAGATTTGTAAGTTAATTAGAATTTCTTACCTCCCATCAAAGTGGTCACATACACACACACACATGCGTATAAGTGCGTGAGCAAATGTATGTGTTTGTGTGTGTGTGTGTGTGACGATGTGCACAAGAAATGCATGTGGGATGCAGCCCTTGTAAGGAGCTAATGATCACACACGCACACAGACACACACATACAACATATTGGATACTTTTGCATGTGTCTGTTAGTTATGTTTGGCATGAGATCACAATAAAAACAACTCTGCCATACATACATAGTTCGAGTTGATAGCATAATATTGAACTAGTTTTTACAAAATATAACATCAATTTTGCAATTATATGTATATTGTGTATCGATAGATGACATTAAGGCACATGATGATAAGGTCACAAGTCTCGATCTGGGCGAAACGGGGCGTGTCCTAGTCACTGGTGGCGAGGATCGCAATGTGAACCTGTGGGCCATTGGCCAAGATGAGTGTTTCATGGTATGCAACAAAAATGAATTAGTAATCTTTATACATATATGTATTTCTAATTGTCAATTATGATTTTTAGAGTCTAACGGGCCACAATCGTTCCATTGAATGCGTGCGTTTTGCGTATAAGGATAATTTTGTTTATTCAGCCGATGATATCGGCATCATTCGGCGCTGGGACTTGAATGCCCAAATGATCTATTCCACCTTGAATGGGCACATGAAGAGTGTGCGTACCCTGGATTTTAATCCATCCGGCGAGTACGTGGTATCTGGTAGTAATGATACAACCGTCCGGTAAGTGTCGTTTTTTCTTTTTATAATAATTATTGTTGGTAATTTTTATAAGAAATTTCAACAATTTTGATTAAATATTTTACTTTTGAATTTATAAAGGGAAATCCTTGATCAAAAGTGCTTCTTGGATTAAATATTTGATATTTATTGATTTAAGAAAGTCATCGAACAAAGATTTTCTTGGTTTCTTGAGAGATATTTGACCAACTTGGGATAGCTTTAAGTATAAGATCCCTTTGATTGACTTCTTTTCTCTGAACAAGTATATATATATATATATATTCAATCAAATTTATATTCATATTTACAAATTTCAAGAACTTCTCTGACTAAATTGCAAAATTTCTGAATATGTATATATTTAATTTGATATTTTTCAATATATCAACTTTGTTGAGATATCCCCAAGAAGTTTAGTGAACAGCTGTTGTAAATATCCATACTTATCACATTTGTCAACAAATTGTTGTTGGGAATTTTAGACAACAACAATACAATTCCAAGACGTCTTAAAGATTCGCCTGAGTCATGCCAACCCATTCCCCACTTGGTCTATTTTACGAAAAAAAAGCAGATTGTGCTTCTTCAAGAGCATGTAATCCATACTTTCCCGTTTCAATTACAAACACCAGACAGAGAGCTATACTATACTAGGCATTATTTACGTATAATATTTGTGCTTAGTTTGGAAAGAGATGACTGTAAACGACTGTTGTTTGCTCTCTCTATCTCTCTCTCTTTCTCATACACACACACCTATGCATACGTGACCCAAAATGATAAGCGTCAAGTCATCCTGGCGCAGATCGAATCAAAATAAACATTTGAGTCATGCTATGGGCCTATTTCTGTATGTGATGATATAAGAAAAGTGGCAGGGAAAGAGTTTTCTTTATATCACGTTGTAATTAATGCTTATTGGGCTTGAAATCACAGGTAAATCATCTTCTTTGGGTCTGACCCTAATTTTAGGGCATTTAAGAAGCAATAATTGTGATACCTCAAAGTGACTATAGGTCTCTCATAATTTCTTAGGTCTCCTAAAATTTCTTAGGTCCCCCATAATTTCTTAAGTGACCTATAGTTTCTTAGGTCTCCCATTATTTCTTAGGTCTCCTTAAATTTCTTAAGTCCCCCATACTTTCTTAGGTCTCCTAATATTTCTTAGGTCCCCCATAATTTCTTAGGTCTCCTAAAATTTCTTACGTCTCTCATTATTTCGTAGGTCTCCTAATATTTCTTAGGTCCCCCATAATTTCTTAGGTCTCCTAAAATTTCTTACCTCTCCCATAATTTCCTTATACTTCTACAATTTCTTATGTCTGGTATAATTTTATACCTATACCTATCAAACCATAGAAAGGAATAACTTAAGGTATTATTTCACAAAAAAAAGGTGAAATTACTTTCAATATTCATTAATATTAATAACCTGAAATTTTATAGATCTATTCAGTTAAGTTGTAGATATTTTTACAGCAAAATTTCAGGGATTTATTTCACAGAAAAAAGTGCAAATAATTTCAATATGTATATTAATATAATAGTATTGCATCGATCCTGCCACCGGGCTGGGTTAGTTTATCAGGATATATGTATGTATATATATATAGACAAACATAGTTTTTGATACTATGTTTTACAATCATAGATATGACATTTTGGAAATGTCCTCGAAGGCCGCATCCATAATGAGTGAGCTGGGTATGTTTCCCTATATGGCTTACAATTTGGCCTTAGTGTCCTTAAGGTCAACGTAGGCACCGGAAATGACCTCCTTGCCGGTCTCCACGATGCTGGTGCGGAACAGAATGCGCTTGCCCTGTTGCCACATATCAATCTTAAGGGTTTGTCCCGGCAGCACGGGTCCAGAGAAACGCACCTTGACCGCCTTGAAGAGGGAACTATCGTTGTTGGCATACTGACTGAGGACGGCACGGACCGAGAATCCCAGGGAGCATAAACCATGCAGGATGGGCGTCTTAAAGCCGGATAGTCGTGCAAAGTTGGGATCAATGTGCAGGGGATTCAGATCACCGGACAGACGGTAAAGGGCCGCCTGATCCTCGTTCGTTTTGTATTGGACGGTGGAGTCGGGGGCACGATTGGGGGCAGGCACCAGTGGCACAACGCCGGCAATGGGCTCCTTCTTGCCTCCAAATTTGCCGGCACCAACCACAAATATGGCGCTCTGATTCCTCACCAATTGCCGTCCATGCTCATCGTATGAATCACAGCTGGTGACGACGACGGCGCCGGATCCCTTGTCCATGACATCAAAGACCTTGCCCTTGGTGATCAATTGGCCGCTGGTCGGCAGATCATCCATGATCTCTAGATATTGTTCGCCATGCAGGATATTCGATAGGTCCGCATTCCTGTCGGGCAGTGCGGTGCCCACCAATGAGCTGGACATGGTCAGCATGAGGCCGGGCAGAACAAAGAACGAGGGTATCGGCGAGAAATCCGCATCATTCTCATATAAGAAGCGCATATCATTGGCATTCTTGGTACTGGCACCAATACCCAGCGCATACAAGATCAACTCCCGATTGCCAAAAGCGAAACTATCCTCGATGGCATCCTTATCGGCGGACTTAAGGTTCTCCAGCACCTCCAACAACGAACCTGATGCCTCCGCAATGGCATTCAGATGCTTCGCCTTGGACATGTCCGTCACCTGACTCCAGGCATTCTGCACATACTCTAGGGTGACCGGCTCCTCCAAGCTGGGACGCAACACGGCGCCCTTGCCGCGGACAGTATGGACTTTGGTGGCCCAACCGGCGGCACTCTCAATGTAGCTGCCTGTGGGATGGATGGAATCGGTATTTGTAGATGAATTCCATTTAAGTTAGATTCACATACCATTGTCTGTACAGGATTCGTGGCACAGATAGACCACAACGGGCGCAATCAGACTCGGCTTCAGCTGACTGAAGAGTATATCCGGGAGTATACCTTCGGTCATGCGGCTCGCCGCCGTAGGTATGATGACATTGCAGTAGATGTTGTTCTTCTGGCCCTCAATGGCCACCGTATTGGCCAAACCCACCTGTCCCATCTTCGCGGCAGAGTAATTCGCCTGTCCGAAGTTTCCATAGATACCCGAGTTGGAGGAGGTCATAATGATGCGGCCAAAGTTCTGTTTCTTCATGTGGGGAAAGGCAGCCTGGGTGCATTTAAAGCTGCCCTTAAGATGGACATCGTTGACCAGATCCCAATCCTGATCGGTCGTCTTGATGATGCTGCGATCCCTCAATATGCCCGCATTATTTATCAAAATATCCACACGACCGAATGCCTTGATCGCGGTATCGATGACCTTTGCCCCGTCAATCACCGAATTGTAATCGGCAACCGCTTCCCCACCCAATTTTCGAATCTCATCGACCACAACATCCGCCGCCCGCTGGGAGGCGCCCTCGCCCACATGGCTGCCACCAAGATCATTGACCACCACCTTGGCGCCCCGGGATGCCAACAGCAGGGCATACTCCCGACCAAGTCCTGCACCAGCGCCAGTCACGACCGCCACACGACCATCAAAACGTAATTTCGAAGACATTATTTTTCTTTAACTTTTTTTTTTTTTTTAGATATATATACAAATATATATATATATTTTCTTTATTTTCTATTTCCTCGAACCGGTTCAGCCAAGAGTCAACTGTAATGTGAGACGGCAGCTATAAGAAAACGTTACTTTAATTTCAATTTGCAGAGTGAGAGAGAGAGGGAAACAGAGAAAGATTAGAGTTCACAAATATTTGAATTCGCTTTGCTTCAACTAAGCGTACATTTATGTTTTTTTTTTTTTGTTCTAAAAAAAATATTGTATTTTTACTGTTGTTTGCTCCAAGTCCAAACGAGCAAACCTAATCACAAATCGTTATATAGATTAATATTTTCACACACATACACACAGAAACACCTGCATATATTTGCATTCCATATTGGAGATATGCATACATACATACATATATGTATATCTCTAAATTCACACCACAAAATGAATTAATTATTAGTTATCTTACTGCTTTTTTTTTTTGGGGAGTTTCTCTCTGTTTGAGAATTACCTGGATTTTCACAAGTAGTTGCTCTTTTTAACTAGTTTAGTTGGACGATTATCTTTGTTGCTCCGCCGGTACAAAGTGCAGTGCGGAGCTTGATAAGCGAATTGAAAAGTAATGAAAACAAAAACAAAAACAAAAACATAAAAAAGCAAGTTGGATTATGGACGACGGACCATTCGAGGTTGACAACAGAAATGCAGTGTTGCCAGTTGCCAGTTGAACAGTGTTGGTTAATAATCATCGCTACTGAGCGTCAAGTAAATTGATAAATCTGTTTAGTGTCGATAATGTTGGCGGCATTAATCGATAGTATTGAAATTAATATTGGAGGTTTTCGTTGTTCAATTTAAACAATTGAAATGACTAACTAAACTATATTTTTATTATTATTAGTATATTTATAATTAATTTTTTTTGGTTACAACAAGTAAATTGATATTTCAGCATATTTGATTGTTTTTTTCGCGCCATTAATCGATAGTTGTGCGATTTGAATTTATTACGAGTGTTTCTTTTTTTTATATATTTTAATGAATTTTAAAAATTTTAATTCAAATTAAATTTGTTTATAGTATTTAATGAATTGTCAATTGTTTGTTTTATGTTACGATTATCAGTCTCTGGGATGTACAGAATGAAAACAAATGCATTAAGGTCTGCAAAGGACACATATCACATGTAAATTCAGTTAAGTTTTCACCAGATGGCCTTTGGATCGCCTCCGCTGGCTTAGAGGGTTCCATCATTATTTGGGATATACGCAAAAGTAAACAAATAATGGAGTTTATGGCGGAACCGCCGGTTACAGCCATCACATGCATACAGTTCCATCCATTTGAGTTCCTGCTAGCCGCTGGTCGTGTGGATGGAACCGTTTCCATCTATGATCTGGAGCACCAGCAGCTGGTATCGCAGACCAGTCATTTCTATGGCCAAGCTATCAAATGCATTACATTTAGGTGAATTTTTAATTAAATATTCAGCTCTCAAATTATTATTCATATATCTTTATTTTGTTGTTGTTGTTGTTGTTATAGTGAAAATGGAGAGTGCCTGTTTGTGGGCAGTGCGGCGGGAATATCTGTGATTGGATGGGAGCCCGATCGTGAATTAGATCATATAAAGGGCACATGGTCCTCATTGGCCGACATGAAAGTCGTTAAAAACAAACTGGTAAATTATTTAAAAATAATAATAATACAAAATTTGTCTTTTTTTTAATTTTAATTAATTTTTTAAAAAAAGATCGTATATTTTTTATGAAATGCTTAAAATGTTCTTTTTTTGTTAAAAATATGAAAATATTTCGTTAATTAATTGAAGATATTTTTCATGAATTTCTGAAATTCATATAATTTATGTATAATTATGGTTTCTTTTCAGATTTGTGGCTGCCATGATATTGATACAGTATCAATAAATACCGTTAGCCTTGATCGTGTGATACCGTTCTATAATCCGCCCAACAACACTCAGCCCAATTTCAAGCATAACTCGACCAGTCGCAAGAGTTTCTCGCGTGGCAATCAAAAGTTCCGTCTGTCCTTGGGCGGCACCAAACCGGCCAAGGTCGACGAGGAGCTGGAGGACAACAAAAGTCAAACGTACGATGATCTCTCGTCGCCCAGCCTCAGTTTGGAGGTGGTCAATGAGGGTGGTGCATTGGAGCCCATCGAAACATCGCCCATGTCCTCAATACACCACCAGACCACAATGGAGGCCACATACAGTGCCGGCATGGAGGCAACCTTGAAACATAAATTTGTTCCCTACAACGTGGATACCACAACCAATTACGGTTACGGCATGGATGTGGCATCTAGTAGGATGATGAGCCTGAATGGGCCCAGTTCGTTGCACGCGTCCGATGAGTATAATATATACTCGCTGGAGAAGGGTGATAGTGGCCAGGATGTCGAGTATAATCCGAATGATACCAAGTCGCCGATATTAACGAACTATGACAATTATGATATGGCGGAGGATTTCCCCGTCAATCAGAATGTCAACTACATGGCCAATAGTTATAAGGCGATTCCCGCGTCCACAATCAATGCCTCGTCCAAGAGCATCAAGAAGACGACGACAACGCTGCTGAAGCGGAACACATCGATTAGCAATACCAAACAGACATCATCGGCCATATTCGGCAGCAATAAACTGGGCCAAGCCTCATCTGTCAGCTCCATGGAGCTGCATAAGCTCGATGACAATATGGTGCTGAAGAAATCATCGTCATCGAATGTGGTCAACAAGAACAAACGGACGATGGGATCGCAAAGTCAATTCTACAAGGAGAACAACCAACATCAGCAGAAGAACATCAATGTGGAGATCATCACCAAACCACCAATGAGATCTCGCACCACGCTGGACATGCGTACATCGCAACAGGCCAAGACCCAAGATAAACAGAACCATGTAAGTGGATAACTTTCATTGAACTTGAGAAAAAATCTACAAAATTTTGCCAATTTTCACTTAGACGCAAATGAATTATCGCCCGGATTTGATTCCTACCTCAGGCAAGAATGTGAATCGCAATTTTATTGATGATCATTACGAGTTCGATATACTATCGAGATCACATGAAGCTGTGCTTCAGGAATTGAGCAATCGTCAGGCTAGTCTCGATCTCTTACGTAACTCCACACGGTAACTTTCAATTTTCACATTTTTCATATATATTTTTTCAAATTTTCTAAATTATATTAATTTTCTTTGTTTTTATACCTTATAAATATTTTAGTTATCAAAAAATTCAAAGAATCTTTAAAATTCTTAATTTTTTGTTTGAAGAACTTTTGAATTTCAAGTTTCATATTTATTTAAAATTTTTTTAAACCTTCCCTGAAAAAATTAAAAATTTTTAAAAATTAAAGAAAAAAAAATAAATTAAATAATTGATAAATCTTAAAATGTATTTGAATACAGCTCCCACGATGTCCTTGGAGCACTGAGACTGGCCAAGAATAGTGGACGTTCCATATTCATTGATCTGCTGGGCGCAATCATAGAGAAACCGTAATATTGAAATTTAATTCAGAATATGTTTAAAACAAAAGTTTTCCACCGAGTGAACAATTTTCATATTGTTTCTTTTTTTTGCAGCTCTTCATGGAATTTGGATTTTTGCATATTCGTTTTGCCGGAGATATATGAACTGTTGCAGAGTCAACACAAATTGTGAGTACAAATTTTTTTTAAATTTATGTATATATTTTATAAATATATATATATATATTTTGATTATTATAGTCATTTCACACGTGCTTGCGACACGTTACGCATCATCTTAACAAATTTCTTGCCAATGATTCAAGAGAATCTGGATTCGTGGGCGGCTAATGGACTGGGCGTGGACGTGACCCGCGAGGATCGGCAGCGGAAGTGCTTGGAATGCCAAAGATGGCTACTGCAAATTAAGAACCTACCAGAGACGGTACACTTTGGTTCGTCGACGCTGTCCCAGCTACAAAATATCATAATGTTTCAATAAATAAATTCGGAGAAGCGAAGAAATCAACATTAATTTATAAATATAATTATAGATTATAGATTTTTTTTTTATAGTTTGTCCACCATATTGTCCAGCAATACAAACGATTTGTAATCTATAAACTTATCTATATATGTATATCTATATTATTAATATTATCTATTGTATTAATTTTGTTATTGAGCAACTAATTTATATAAAAAACAAAATACTATTAACTGCTAAGACTTGAAATCCATTTTTTTTCTCTTTTTTTTATTTTAAATATATTTTGAGAATTACAAAAACATCAGAATCGTCGATGTATTGATAGTTTTGTTCCAGTTGAACGATCCCAACATGAATCTGTTAATTTATGTTATGCAGAGTCAGAGTTAGAGTCAGGGGGGGGTGTGGGTGGCAAGTGCAGCACAGCAATTGATAGGTGCCACGTGCAACGAACCGTGGCATGGACAAGTTCGTGTCATTGTAAAAGCTCTGCATTATTTCCGCCGTCTGTCAAAAGTAGTTGCATTTTTATGCCTTTTAATGTCAACAAAATGCTGCCAGTTTGCACGGCACTCCCCAGAAAGCAGCTCAACTACAACGACTGCTGTATACACTATCCTCATCGTTTTCAGATTCAGAAGCCTCGACACTCGTTTTTTGTCTTTTCCAGTAAAAAGAATTAAGCAACTGAATTTATATTTCCCGGTTTTTAATTTTTTTTTTTTTAATGAAACAAATTTAAAATATTATTAACTACATACTTTCAGTTATCCAATGTTTAAGCAAAATATTTAAGATATAAAGTGAATTCTATAGATGATCATAGAATAATATAATATTTTTCAGTTTTTACATAACAATCTATGCTCAATATTCGAAGAAAATCCATTTCAAAATATTAAAATATTACTATTTTATTTAAAACGTTATTTTCAAGTATTTCAAAGTATAAAAATAATACTAATTTTATTGAAAACGTTATTTTAAAGTATTTAAAATATAAAAATAATACTAATTTATTTAAACTATGCTTTATGCTTAAATTTTTCCTTCTCAAATTAATTCCAATATTTTAATGTCAAGAAAATCTGTTAAAAATTTTGCTAAAATTATTTGTTTCTTTTCAATATATATTTAAAATTAAAAAAAAATAGAATTATTTTCCGAAATTTCAATAAGAATTCACCTTATGCATACATATGTATGTATGTATATAGTGTTGTACATAATTAGCCACATAAGCCACATACCCGGACAGAAGTCGATAGAAGTATCTATAGGATTGTTCAGAAGAATAGTTGTACACTATGTTGGAGTAAAAACAACAATTCGCTTTTGAAGTTCAGTTTAGCATGTCGCCGCATCATTGTTATGCCCTTTTCACATGGCAGACAACTATTGATGGCATCGGCTGCATTGGGATCAGTTGGCTTTGGTCAAGCAGAGCACACGGTTGTCCGCCATGGAAGAGATGCACTTCATCCACACCTTACCCATAATACTGATGCTGTGGCTGTTGCACTGCGTCAGTGCGGATCCTGGCAGCTATGAGCATACAAGTAGCAATCGTCAGGAGCATGCGGAGCTGGAGCAAGGCGAAGGGGGTCTTATCGATGTGGAGACAAGTGAGCTGATAGACGCCAGCGGGAAATCGATGAGATTGGGCAAATCCAACAGTTATGGCGACTATGATTACTACATGAATCCGCGACGACTCGGTGATAATGATCTGAGTGGTTCCTCGTCAGCGGTTCGTGTGGCGAGTGGCGCAGATCGTCGGCAGCTGGATGAGATCAGTGTCAAGGGATTGCCCTGGTACGGTCCCTATACAGGCAAATCCATAGCCATGTATCCATCTCGCTCCTACGATCCCTATATCAGGCGGTATGATAGGTATGATATCTTAATGAAAACCGTTTCCCATTTAAAGCGAATTCCATTGATCAATCTTCGACAGATTCGATGAGCAATATCATCGCGCGTATCCGCAGTACTTCGAGGATATGTATGTGCATCGGCAGCGCTTTGATCCCCACGACAGCTACAGTCCGCGTGTGCCGCAATATCCGGAACCCTATCTCATGTATCCGGACCGACAGTTGGACACTCCTCAGTCCCGGGACTACATCAAAGGACGACGTGGCTATGTCGATGAGAGTCCATTGCCATCCACCGTTCTCGACTCCTACAGCAATAAATATGTCTCTTCTAAGCTAACACCGCACCTAATCTCGCCCAGAAACGAACGCATCGTCTACTATGCCCATCTCCCGGAAATTGTTCGCACTCCCTACGATCTGCGCCTCCATCGAGGGGATCGCAACACGGTGGCAGCGGCGGTGGGTGCGGATGGAGCGGGTTCGGGTTCAGGTTCGGGTTCGCTTGTAGCACCTGCTGCACCCTATAAACTCAATAAGAAGAAGTTGAAGAATCTACCACGAGTTGCCCCCGATAACTCCACCAATTTCAAGCAAATGTTTTAAGCAGTCAATTACATAATTCTGATATACAATAATATTATTTTTAACAACCTAAAAATAGCAACTCAATTTTTAAACTGTTTTTTTTTTTTTTTTAATTTATACAAAATTTGGATATACCCAAAATATTTTATAATACGTTTTTTTTTTTGCATTTTTCTTAAGCTAGATATTTTCTAAACTCTTACAATTTTTATAGTATTTTAAGACATTTTTTTTTGGTTTTCTGCGAGATTACTTCCTTCATAGCACTATTTTTCAACGAATTTTTTTTACTTAAAATATAAATATTTTCTTCATTTATTTTCAATGTTAATTTTAAGTGATGAATTGTTCAATGTTTTCATACTTTTTTTTATATAAAGAATTTTTACATATTTATAGAAAAAATAATTATTATAAATTATATTTTTTATTCTTCTTATCTTTTAAACTTTTAATATTTTGGAATTATTATTTATGTAATAAAAAATATGTTAATTTAATTCTTTACTTCTATAAGAATTAAGTGTTTTCATTCCATTCTTTTGATTCAGACTGCAAAATACTCTTTTAATTGAGAAATTTAACTTGCAATTTTAATTAAAGCTATTTATTTTTTGTATTTTAAACTTCTGAAATGCTTTCAAGAATGTTAATTTAATAATAAATATTTTAGTTTTTAGTAAATTTTGTATTTTCCTTTAGTTTTCATTAGTTATAATTCTGAAATAATCGTTTCTTTTTTCTACTCTTATAATTCCCAACTGCTTTAATATATCATCCGGTCTATGATAATGGGCCTTCTTTACCTGCTGTTCTTGTCCTCTCCCATCCATCCAAAGTTTCTTAAGTTTCGGCGACAACTTTTAGTGCGAATACACTTCTTATATGGGTGTATGTCTGTCTGTCCATCTGTTCGTCTGTGAGTTGATTTAACTGCAGAACTGTAGCATTTCATCAAGTCTTTACCCAAGAGTCTCGTTAATTACACAATTCCATTACTTTTGTTGCTGTTCCATAGTAAAGTTTTGCGATTTCTGCAATTTAACTTTCTCGCTGCCTGCGCAAAGCAGCGACACATGCATACATAGATAGAGATAGAGATGGGAGAGAGTGACGGAGACAGCTACGTAATTATGTGCTTATGTACGTGGTCCATGGACACATTCATCTGAAGGCATCAGCAATGGAAAGAGAGCGGCAGAGGATGACAAAGACAGAGAGATAGAGACCTATTATGCTGCTGCTTGACACATGGCATAACAGCAAGGATAATAACAATAGCAAAAACAGAAACAAAAACCAAAAAAAAAAAGGACAACAAAATACTTGTGTAATGCATGGACACGCACGGCTAATTAATGGGCCTTTGTTTTCGGGGGCCCTACCAACATTTGTCAGTGCGAATAATGTGCGATGTAATCGCATATGTCATTCACTTTGTGACACATGTCAGCCACTAACTGTACAAACTATCTTTCTCTTTCATTATCTCACTCTGTTTTTCTTGCTCTCTCTCTCTCTTGTATGTCTCTTATATAAATGTAGGTCAAACGACCACTAATGCTGCGCAATGCCGTATTGACCTTTAAATTTACAAAAATATTTCTAAATGTTTACATTTTTTCTAAAATTGCCGTTTTTAGCTATCAATCTGAAGTTGTAGTAGCAAAAAAACAGCATTGACTTTAGATTGACATACGATGCCCATAAAAGTATGCTATGATATCTGCAGATGCAGGCTGCAGAATCTTATGTAAATATTTTTGAATAATATATATAATTTTCATATAAAATATATAAATATTTTTAATTATTTTTTTATTTGATAAATTTGAATAAGTAAGAAGTATTCTGCGTCCACTTAACAAGTAATATACGAAAATTTTTAATATTAAAATTTAAAAAATAAAATGTTTTAGCTTTATGATAATTAAGAAATGTATGTATATCTATTAAATTCTGTTTATGTTTAGAAATACAGTAATTAGGTAAATAAATAAATAACATATAGTACCTGTATATATTAACAGATTATAAAATAAAATTTTTAAAATTAAAATATGAATTTATTTCTAAACACAAAATCAGTTATCGGATAGTCACATAGAAATATATACGAACATATGCAGATGTGTATATTGTATAGTTAGAGTATACACTGTTCGTTCTTCGCTTAGTTGAATTCAGTTGTTTCTCTGACTATTTGCGAGCATATTCTTGGTTTGCTCTTCCACCTTTTCCGCATTTCCCCATTTCCGCATTTCCGCATTATTACTCACAACTTCACATAGCCATCTTTGCAGCAAAACACACACACACACACACACTCACACACATACAGAGACAGACGACAGGACATAGAAATGAGCATATAAACACATAACATAAAAGTTGGGACTGGAGATACGCGACAACTGCCTGCCCTGGTGGGACATTTCGATAGACCAGGAGCAGAGACTCTATTCTCGAGACTGGACGCCGCCATCAACCAAAATGAGCCAAGTAGTAGCAGCAGCATTGCTGGCATGTATGGGGTTGGGCATGGGCATGGTCATGGGCGTGGGCGTGTCGAGGGCAGCAAAACCTAATGAGCATTCCGCCCACGACAAGGACAACGAAAAGGGAAACGAATGGGACAGTGGGCGACAACAACCATGATGTAGAGCCATTTGCAGGAGTTGCCAAATAGAGTCGACGAGGCTAAGAAAATACCGCTTAATATTATTTTATGTATATATATGTATTTATATATTTGAAAAGCAAAACATTAAAATATTATATAATAAAAACAAAAATAAGAATAATAACATAAAATGACAAATGAAATAAACTATGTTAAAAATATTTCTATAATTGTATAAATTTTTGAAAAATCATTAAAGTATTATATATTAAAAAAAAAGAATAATAACATAAAATGCCAAATTATATAAATAAATAAATTTCATGATTTTTCTAGATTCGACTAGATTTACAAAATCATGTTGAAATATTATTATATAAATTCTTAATAAATAATAATAATAAATATTTTTTTCAATTATTATTTCTATTATTTTCCCCCGATTTTTCAATCTATTCATATTTAAAAGCAAAAATAAATTATAAATAAATATTTAATCCGAATTAAAATTAAATGCAACTAAGAAATTGTCGTTTAACAACTGAATTTATTTCAGTGAAATATTTTTAAAATATGTCCGTGATGGAGACAAGATCTGATAAGCTCTACATGTGTATATATGTTAAGTGGTATAATATGGTCACAGACGGAGAAAAGAAAGCGTAGAAAAAAACAATAACAATGAAGCACGCGATACTTAAGCAAAGTTTGTCGTGAGGAGGGGGTGGACGACGTGAAGCTACCAACGACCTACCCATAATTAGAACCATTGAAATACACATTGGACGCATTCAAGGCTCATTCGGTAATTTGTGCTCTCTCAATAAAATTGTCCCCTCTTCCGTGTCCATCGATGGCCAAACGACACGACATATTATCCCTGCTATCCTCCCACCTCTCGCTCCCTCTCTCTCTCTCCCTCTCTGTCTCATTCTCTTTGTCCTTTGTCATGCTGGCAAATAGGTGTTGTGGCAAATGAGAAAACAATGCTCGAATAACGACTCTCCGATGTGCATTAAAAGATTTATTTCTTTGCCAAAATAAATGAAGTTTCGCTTTTCGTTTTTTTTTCTTTTTTTTGTTTATTACCATTTTTGGTATAACAACAGCCATGGTCTCGACTAACGGTATATCAGCAATATATGTATGTAGATATGCAGATCTAGTGAGCTAGCGATAAGTATCGCAAGCTATCGAATAATGCTAAAACTAAACTTGTACTATTTTTATAATAATTAAATTATTATTTTTACAGTTGTGTCGTATTATTTTATGAGATATTTATTTTTTATTTTGTTTTATTTTGTTTTATTTTGTTTTATTTTGTTTTATTTTGTTTTATTTTGTTTTATTTTGTTTTATTTTATTTTATTTTATTTTATTTTATTTTATTTTATTTTATTTTATTTTATTTTATTTTATTTTATTTTATTTTATTTTATTTTATTTTATTTTATTTTATTTTATTTTATTTTGTTTTATTTTATTTTATTTTATTTTATTTTATTTTATTTTATTTTATTTTATTTTATTCTATTTTATTTTATTTTATTTTATTTTATTTTATTATATTTTTTTTTATTTTACTTTATTTTATTATTAAATTATTATTATTTATTTTTAAATTAAAATTAAAAAAAAATAAAATAAATTTAAATTTTTATTAAATGAAATGATTGATTTAATAATAATAGTTGAGTTATATATAGAGTTATATAAGATTTTTGCATTGAAATGTATGTATATTATTTTTATAATTCTAGAGTATTTATTTTATGCCATCGAATGTCATGTAATGTGTCGATATAACTTAAGTAAGTTAAATAATTTTTATTAAAATTAATGTTAGTTTACGATATGTTTTCATTGAGTTTTCTTAAATTGTTTCTAATTATGCCGATAGTTATCGTATTCAACTGTTGCTCATCTCTAACAGCTGCCAAGTAACAGAATTCACCTTGGGCCATAATGAGCTTGATGCTCTGTTGCTTTGCCGAGGACAACACACACACACACACACACATACACACATACAAATGCCATTGTTTTTGTCCACATGCGTGTGTGTGTTTGTGTGTGTGTGTAATCGCTGAGTAGTTAAATGCTCCTCAAGTTATATTTATGTGGGTATCCAGCAAGTTTAATGCGCTGCTCTATCACAACTCTACAAATCACCGCAAATTTATTTGCCAACTGCAAACACACTCATGCACTAACACACACATCCACACACACACACACACACTCACACACACACACAGTAATTAGCCATGCAATGCAGTAGTATGTACCTAAAAGAAGAGAAGTGTCTGTGTTTGAGAGAGAGAGAGAGAGAGAGAGAGAGAGAGAAAGAGAGAGAGAATGAGAAAGAGAGAGAGAGAGAGAAAGAGACAGTGAGAGTGAAAGAGAGAGAGAGAGAAAGAGAGGGAGAGAGAGAGGAAGAGAGAGAGAAATGGAAGTTGGCACATTGTTTATAAACACTTGAATAGATATGAATGTATGCATGTATGTATGTATATATGTATGTATATATGTATGTATGTATGTATGTATGTATGTATATACATATGTATGTATGTGTGTATGTATGTACATGCATACTCCATAGAAATGCATACATATGAATAATCCAACTAAAGCCAATTATCGTTGGCATAATCTATGAATGAATCAGTGAATAGAGCTCCCAGCTCTAAGTTCCCACTACACATCCAGCCCCCATCCCTAGGCTTACCTCCCAAAATACTTGTAAAGTTCTAATTAAATTTGAATAGCGTATTGCATGAACTTGTATTCCCCTCGAGCTTAACTTGACTTGCCATTTTAATTTTTGGGCCAAATTGATGTTGGCCAAAAATGGTTGTAACTAAAATTATAAATATGTATTTCATTTGATATATGCACATAATTCTTTTAACTTCTGTGGGATATATTTTTTTACGATTTCGTTTAGAATTTTTTAATTTAATTTAGATATTTTTCGAAATATCTCTTAATTACAATTTTTATTCAAAATGTAACTTTTACCTTTGAAAACAATTTGTTATGTGGAATTTTCAGCATATATGAAATGTTTCCCATTTATTAATATTTTTTTACCAAAATTTTTAATTTTTAAATTTTTGTAAATTTTTTTTTAACATATTGAAAGTTATGAACGAAAATACATCGATTTTCAACCTGAATATGTTTCTTTGGACAGGGTGGGTGTGGTTGCGTATGTGGCCGAGGAAGGGTGTGTGTATGAGAGTGTGTGGGTGTGGGAGTGTGTGGGTGGGAGTGGGAGTGTGTGGGAGTGGGAGTGTGTGGGCAAATGCAAAACCTATAAATCTTTTTGGAGGGCCCCATATTATTGATTGGCATTTGCCATACTACTGTCCAAGGGACAGGAGGACATGGCAACTGGGCTATGGGACTTTGGACTTTGGGGTCATGGTCCTGCGACACGCAAATGGACATACGTATGTACATATGTATGTATGGACAAACATAATATTAGGGCAGCTGGATATGGAAGGGAAGGACAGTGCAGAGCAGGGGGGAGAGCAGAGAAGAGAGGGTGGCCCCAGTGCGTATAATAAGATAAATAAATAATTCAAATAAATAACGTTGAAATCAAATCAAATGCAATGACGAATTATGAACATTGAGTTGCTCTATCTCTATCTCTACCCAACCACCCCCCTCACACTATCTGTCCCCTCTGATTGGGTCAGCTCGTAAATCACTGACAATAGACTTGTTCTCTCTCTCTCTCTCACACTCTCTCTCTCTCTTACACTTTCTCAATCTCTCGCTGTATTTGGCTATCTGCATTATTCGCCAGGACTACTTTGCCCCTAGTGTCAAGTGCCAAGGGCATTCTGAATATGTATGAACTGTAGTTTCCATAGTTTTCTTCTCTGACTATCTCACTCGGTTTGAGTCTCTGTCTCCTTCTCACTCTCCTCAAGTATCTCTTGTATTTTGTCATAAATATTAAACGAACTTATCTCTCACTCTCTCTTTCTCGTCTTTGTTTGCAAAAAAATTTATCATTTGAGCCAAGTTTGTTAATTATTTATGCTGCCATTGCCATGTTTCATATTTTGTTGCTTGCTTGCAACTGATTTATGGCATCACATCTACACACTCACACACACACACATGCACACACACACATGACATGTGACATGCTCTGTTATTGTGTGTATGAATTTTTGGGCATTGCCAATTTCCTAAGGGAATCTGCCAAGAAAAACCTCAATGTGAAAAGCCTTCCGAACAACTTTAATATTTCATGGTGTTTCAAATAAATTTGAATTAATATAGTATTTCAATTATTTAACATTTGTAAGAATTACTTTAAAGTATTACAAATTAGAATTTAAAAAAAAAATAAAAATTTCAATTTCTATTTTTGTCCAAAAGAAATCCGATTTTTAAGGTTTTTCTTGTTTCTGTGAACAACATTTAGTTCTGCATCTTATTTATCTTTGAACAGCCATAACTCGGAAAAAAATCATCCGATTTTTATGAAATTTGAAGTTTTGGAAATGGTATTCATATCAGTTTTAATCTGCATCAAATTTTTTTAAAAATTCGCGATTTTTATATTTTTGACTTTTTTACCCATTTTGCATACTAACCCCTCATCAAAATCGAAAAATTTTTTGATCCCAATTTTTGGACTTGAATCGATTCTAGGACTCAAAACTAGCATTTTGCTTTTTATTTGAGGTGTTTCTGATGAGTATTTTCAGAGATATGACCAAAAAATGTGTTAAAAACTGTCCCAAAATGGCAAATTTTGCATAATGGACCTTCTCATAACTTTAAATTGTCATAACTCGGCCAAAAATCATCCGATTTTGATGAAATTTTGTGTTTTGGAAATGGTTTTAATATCAGTTTAAATCTGCATTAAAATTTTTGCAAATTTCACCATTTTTAATTTTTCGACTTTTTTGACCCATTTTGCATACTTACCCCTTGACAAAATCATCAAAAATCGAAAAGTTGTTTTATCCCAATTTTTGGACTTGAATCGATTCTAGGACTCAAAACTAGCATTTTGCTTTTTATTTGAGGTGTTTCTGATGAGTATTTTCAGATATATGCCCAAAAATTTGTTAAAAAGTGTCCCAAAATGGCAAATTTCGCATAATGGACCTCCTCATAACTTTGAATTGCCATAACTCGGCCAAAAATCATCCGATTTTGATGAAATTTTGTGTTTTGGAAATGGTTTTTATGTTAGTTTAGATCTGTATTAAAATTTTTGCAAATTTCACCATTTTTAATTTTTCGACTTTTTTGACCCATTTTGCATACTAACCCCTTGACAAAATCATCAAAAATCGAAAAGATGTTTTATCCCAATTTTTTGACTTGAATCGATTCTAGGACTCAAAACTAGCATTTTGCTTTTTATTTGAGCTGTTTCTGATGAGTATTTTCAGATATAAGCCCAAAAATTTGTTAAAAAGTGTCCCAAAATGGCAAATTTCGCATAATGGACCTCCTCATAACTTTGAATTGCCATAACTCGGCCAAAAATCATCCGATTTTGATGAAATTTTGTGTTTTGGAAATGGTTTTTATGTTAGTTTAAATCTGCATTAAAATTTTTGCAAATTTTACCATATTTAATTTTTCGACTTTTTTGACCCATTTTGCATAACCCCTTGACAAAATGATCAAAAATCGAAAAGTTGTTTTATCCCAATTTTTTGACTTGAATCGATTCTAGAACTCAAAACTGGCATTTTGCTTTTTATTTGAGCTGTTTCTGATGAGTATTTTCAAAGATATGCCCAAAAATGTGTTAAAGACTGTCCCAAATTGGCAAATTTCGCATAATGGACCTCCTCATAAGTTTGAATTGCCATAACTCGGCCAAAAATCATCCGATTTTGATGAAGTTTTGTGTTTTGGAAATGGTTTTTATGTTAGTTTAAATCTGCATCAAAATTTTTGAAAAATTCGCCATTTTTAATTTTTCGACTTTTTTGACCCATTTTGCATACTTACCCCTTGACAAAATCATCAAAAATCGAATTGATGTTTTATCCCAATTTTTTGACTTGAATCGATTCTAGGACTCAAAACTAGCATTTTGCTTTTTATTTGAGGTGTTTCTGATGAGTATTTTCAAAGATATGCCCAAAAATATGCTAAAAAGTGTCCCAAAATGACAAATTTCGCATAATGGACCTTCTCATAACTTTGAATTGCCATAACTCGGCCAAAAATCATCCGATTTTGATGAAATTTTGTGTTTTGGAAATGGTTTTTATGTTAGTTTAAATCTGCATTAAAATTTTTGCAAATTTCACCATTTTTAATTTTTCGACTTTTTTTGACCCATTTTGCATACTTTCCCCTTGACAAAATCATCAAAAATCGAAAAGTTGTTTTATCCCAATTTTTTGACTTGAATCGATTCTAGAACTCAAAACTGGCATTTTGCTTTTTATTTGAGGTGTTTCTGATGAGTATTTTCAGAGATATGCCCAAAAATGTGTTAAAAACTGTCCCAAATTGGCAAATTTCGCATAATGGACCTCCTCATAAGTTTGAATTGCCATAACTCGGCCAAAAATCATCCGATTTTGATGAAATTTTGTGTTTTGGAAATGGTTTTTATGTTAGTTTAAATCTGCATTAAAATTTTTGCAAATTTCACCATTTTTAATTTTTCGACTTTTTTGACCCATTTTGCATACTTACCCCTTGACAAAATGATCAAAAATCGAAAAAAAATTTGACCCCAATTTTTTGACTCAGTTTGATTCTAGGACTTATAACTAGCATTTTGCTTTTTATTTGAGCTGTTTCTGATGAGTATTTTCAAAGATATGCCCAAAAATGTGTTAAAAACTGTCCCAAATTGGCAAATTTCGCATAATGGACCTCCTCATAAGTTTGAATTGCCATAACTCGGCCAAAAATCATCCGATTTTGATGAAATTTTGTGTTTTGGAAATGGTTTTTATGTTAGTTTAAATCTGCATTAAAATTTTTGCAAATTTCACCATTTTTAATTTTTCGACTTTTTTGACCCATTTTGCATACTTACCCCTTGACAAAATGATCAAAAATCGAAAAAAAATTTGACCCCAATTTTTTGACTCAGTTTGATTCTAGGACTTATAACTAGCATTTTGCTTTTTATTTGAGCTGTTTCTGATGAGTATTTTCAAAGATATGCCCAAAAATGTGTTAAAAACTGTCCCAAATTGGCAAATTTCGCATAATGGACCTCCTCATAAGTTTGAATTGCCATAACTCGGCCAAAAATCATCCGATTTTGATGAAATTTTGTGTTTTGGAAATGGTTTTTATGTTAGTTTAAATCTGCATTAAAATTTTTGCAAATTTCACCATTTTTAATTTTTCGACTTTTTTGACCCATTTTGCATACTTACCCCTTGACAAAATCATCAAAAATCGAAATAAAATTTGACCCCAATTTTGTGACTCAGTTCGATTCTAGGACTCAAAACTAGCATTTTGCTTTTTATTTGAGCTGTTTCTGATGAGTATTTTCAAAGATATGCCCAAAAATGTGTTAAAAACTGTCCCAAATTGGCAAATTTCGCATAATGGACCTCCTCATAAGTTTGAATTGCCATAACTCGGCCAAAAATCATCCGATTTTGATGAAATTTTGTGTTTTGGAAATGGTTTTTATGTTAGTTTAAATCTGCATTAAAATTTTTGCAAATTTCACCATTTTTAATTTTTCGACTTTTTTGACCCATTTTGCATACTTTCCCCTTGACAAAATCATCAAAAATCGAAACGTTGTTTTATCCCAATTTTTTGACTTGAATCGATTCTAGGACTCAAAACTAGCATTTTGCTTTTTATTTGAGGTGTTTCTGATGAGTATTTTCAGAGATATGACCAAAAAATGTGTTAAAAACTTTCCCAAAATGGCAAATTTCGCATAATGGACCTCCTCATAACTTTGAATTGCCATAACTCGGCCAAAAATCTTCCGATTTTGATGAAATTTGAAGTTTTTGAAATATTTCTTATGTCAGATTAAATCTGCATTAAAATTTTTGCAAAATTCACCATTTTTAATTTTTCGACTTTTTTGACCCATTTTGCATACTAACCCCTTGACAAAATCATCAAAAATCGAAAAGTTGTTTCATCCCAATTTTTTGACTTGAATCGATTCTAGTACTCAAAACTAGCACAATGCTTTAATTTGAGTTCTTTCTGTTAAGTATTTAGCGAAATATGGTCAAAGATATGATCCAAAGAGCGCAAAAATCCAAATTTTTAAAAAATTCTAATTTGTGCATATTTGTATATTACATAGCTTGCTTAAATATCAAAGAATTTTCAATGGGCATATGAGTCTGAATAATGTGAAGTTATTCTATTGTTGGGAATCATATTTCTTATACATCCATGCGCATGTTACTCAAATATATTGAAAATATGTCTATTCCCAGTGATTTGCTTGAGTATACCATATAATAGCGCATTAATCACATTCCTAATTAGGCATTGAGGTATTTATGGTTACATTTCGTTTGATTTTTCGCATTGCCAATTAAGCGACTTGTCAATGCGCCAATAATGCTTAAATATACAACGTATGCATGTGTGTGTGTGTGTGTGTATTGAAAGTATATAGTATATTGTTGGCAATTGAATTGTTCTTACTTGGCCAAGTTCATTTGTATGGGTGGCAGCATCACATGTTTGCGTTTGTTTGGCCTTTTTTGGACTTTTGGCCAAACAGTTAATGAAAGGGGATCGCAAATGAACAAAATCAGGCATTATTCATTAGTTCAATGGCAGTTCAGTAATTTCAATGTGTGAGTAGGTGTATGTGTGTGACAGAGTGTGTGTGTGTGTGAGTGTGTGTTTAAAGAGCAAAGACGCCTGTTACATTTTGATTGAAATCGATTGGATGCGCTTTGGCTAAAACATTTTGTGATGCTGTGTACTGTGTGTGTGTGTGTGTGTGTGTGTGGAGTTGCTTAATTGACACCCTATAGTTTTATCTGTGGGAAAACTAATTTCATAGGCGTACTGTGCACTCACACACACACGCACACACGCACACATATATACACATGGTGCGACTGCTTCTGCTGATAAGCATTTCATGTCACATACTTAAGGGCCTCTTTGCGCTCTCCACAGACACACACACACACTTGCACGACCTTTGACAGCCTGTCCTTTGCTCTCTGCACTCCGCTCTTCCAATTGCACACTTACCCTCCCACTCCACCTCGTCCCCTTCTTCCGACAAGTGTGCGCACACCCCCCTGTCATCGTTACTGTCACCGTCAGCCAGCGCTTAAGATTGCTTTCAACGTTCTTAATTGCTTTTTTTGCGTTCTCTCTTGCTTACACTCTTCCGCGCTCGCAGACGCACACATACAAACATGCATATGTGTAGAAATGTGTGCCAGTTCTGTTTGATGCCTTTGTGTGTGAGTGTGTGTGCATGCAAGCAAAGCTTTTGTCATGAAACGAAAGAAGAAGACATCGACAGTCCCCAGCAAATGGTACGTGCTGTCTACATGTTTTTTTTCTATCTCAGATATACATATGTACGTACACATATACATATGTATATGTATATGTATGTGTAAGTGTGTGTGTGTCGTTGCTATTTTTCTCAGGAAGCGTTATTTCAATTTCCGCCTTTCCGTTTGGCCTCCTCATCGATTCAGAATGAGCAGCAGGAGCAAGTCTACGACCAAGTCCATGTCCACGTCCATCTCCACGTCCACGTCCAGCTCCTGCTCCAGTTCCAGCACCAGACACGCCATTATTGTTTGACGTGTCAGTGTTAATGAGTCATTGTCCATTAAGTTTGCTCATTTCAAACGGGCAATTAAATTCGACTTTATTGCACTTCAACAATATCGGCCAAAAACAAAAGACACAGTTAAAGAAGGAGCAGAGCAAAACTGCTAAAGAGAAAACCCCAAAAACCGTACAACTTTCCACTTTCCACGTCCTGTAAGTCCAGACGCAGATGGACACTAAGGCCGACATTGAAACCGCATCGAATCTCTGTTAGCCTATTGAACACTCACACACACACACACACGCTCAAACACATATTCTGAAACTCTTTAGTTGTGTATGTGTATGTGTGTGTGTGTGTGTGTGTCGGTGGCCAAAAAACCGCAAGCCTCAAAGTGAAACTGTAGCTCTGAAACTGTTGGATTACTTTAAGGGACGCGTCAAGGCGCCTTGACTAAGTACGGCAATAAATCAGCATATGCTCAAACTATATGCTATTTATATACTATACTTATGTAGTTGCATAGATACATACATACATACATATGTATAGATATGTATATATATGCGACTTTATGTTTTGTACATAATTAGAGATGAAAAATATTTTAAATTTTTTTGCAAATTATAAAAAAATAACATATAAAAAAAATATAACCCATATAAAACTAAATAAATATATTCAAAATATGAAATATGTGTACAATTTGGCTAGATTTGGTTAGAAAAATATTTTAGATTTTTTTGCAAATTATAAAAAATATAATAAATAAAAAAATTACATCAAAAGTAAAACTATATAAATATTTTCAAAATATATTCTATATGTAAATTTTGGTTAGATAAATATTTTAGATTTTTTTTGCAAATTATAAAAAATATAATATATAAAAAAAACAAAACCCATATAAAACTAATTAAATATTTTCAAAATATGAAATATATGCAAAATTTAGTTAAATTTGGTTAGAAAAATATTTTAGATTTTTTTTGCAAATTATAAAAAATATAATATATAAAAAAAATATAAAAATAAATAAAACATAAATAAAACTAAATAAATATTTTCAAAATATGAAATATATGTAAAATTCGGTTTATTTCCATAAAATGCAAATTAAAAAAAAATTATTTAATTTTATTGATTGATTAAATTTGATTTCAATTGAATGAAGCTTAACAGTTATTAAGATTTCACGAAAATCAAAAACAATTTTTACTTAAATTTACATTTTTTTTCTTTCAAATTTTGTATTTTCATATGTTTAATAAATTGTTATGTATTTTTCTCATTTTATCGTTTTGTAAAGCTTTTAACCTTCCGTCAACTCTATGCAATGCGACCGTACGTCAGTTAGTGTTAAAACCTTTTGTGTTTCCTTTGAATATTTCATAAAATACAACAACAACAACAACAACAACAATAGAAATTTTGTGTGGACATTAAAATGCCACAAAACGTTTTATAGTAATTTTTCATCTTTTCAACGCAGGGTTCGCAACGCGAACAGAACTTTACGGTTTTGCTCGGTTTCTCGCTCTTCCCTTGGACCGTCAACTGAGTGAGGACTAAGAGAAAGGGCGTGCGGGGGGGGGGTAACTGTGTTATGGGCTATCTTCCTTTTTGGGAAGGGGAGTGTGGTTGGGCCTTGTTCATGTTGCGGCTCACGCTGTGAAGTAACACGGGCCACACGCATCTAGGCTGATAAATTTTTATCTTTGTATGACAAGTTAATAATGTGCCGGCGCATCAGAGACAGCGATAGAGCCAGATAGAGACAGCGATAGATAGAAGAAGTCGTTTCAGGGGAGGGGGGGGTTGGCAGATAACGGTAGCGAGTGCGACCCGTGGCTGCTGTGATGTTTATTGAAATTTTTCGTGGACTTTCAACGGATTTATTGTGATTGTTAGGTCACGTGACTGTCGAGGAATTCCTTTGGACTTATTAGACCACCCACCCAACCCCCCGTCGATCCCATGCCTAAGACCGAGTTTCATTTTGTAATTGTTTGATTCATGGCAGAGATAGAAAAACAATTTGTACATTAGCATATGCTACAAAATAATAAGACTCATATAACAGTGAACGACTAAAAACAAAAAAAAAAAAGTAACAAAAACCGTTAAGCGTATTATTATAATTACAGTATTAGTTGTAAATACATTATTCATACATATATTCAAGATATAAACATAATATTTAAATGGTAAAATATTTTCATATTTTATATTATCTTTAATTCCATTAATTATTTTCACAACATTTTTAAAATTTCATCAATATTGAATATTTATACTTCTGATGAGTATTTCTGAAATTTCGCCTCCTTCAAACATTGAACTGCCCTAACTTGGCGAAAAATCATCCCATTTAGGTTAAAATGGAGGGTTTTGTAAATGATTTTAAGCTCAATTCAATTTTGCATTTGAATTTGCTCAAATTCTCAAATATTTCGACATTTCTGACTAAGTTCCATACTAACCTTTTGTCAAAATCATTGAAAACCAAAAATTTTTAGAACTCATGTTTTTTTACTCAGACCCATTCTTGAAATGCCTAAAAATGTGATCCCAAGTTACAATAAATCCCACTTTTCAAAATATCAGTTTTTGCATAAAATTAAACTGGAGATTTTTATCATTTTTTTTCATATACTTTTTATTTTACAGTTTTGAGGAAAATATACTTGTGGTAATTATTTAAATATTAAACTTTGAATTATTTGATACAAAGTTAATTATTATTATATATTAATTATTATAGAGATTTTTCCCATATATTTTTCATTTTACAGTTTCGAGGAAATTATGCATGTGTTTATTATTTACTTTATTAAACTTTGAATTATTTGAGACATAGTTTTATAAATATGCCGTTGTTTTGCCTTAAATAGTTATATTAGGAATATATATATACAAAAAAATGTCTAAATATATATATAGAGATATGTTTATATATTTTAAGAAAATTTGGCTAGACTTCTAGATGGAATTCGATTGATATCGATTGACCATTTGGACAATTGGGCGTGTCCCTCTGAGAGTAACAAATTAAAAAGTAACGCACACTCGACAGTTTTCACAAGGCGCGAAAAAATGGTTTTACATTCATATCTCGAAAATTACGACACCCCAGGGAGGAGTGCCGTTGGTCACTTAGCCGCAAAACCAACCTTCTCTCTCCCTCTCCCTCTCCTCTCTCTCTCTCTCTCTCTCTCTCTCTCTCTCTCTCTCTCTCTCTCTCTTTCTCTCCATTTGTGTAAGCCTCATACGGACACACACGTCTTAGCGATAGATCTAAGCAGATGGGGGGTCGGAAGCACCGCAATGTTAAGTATAAATCTTGCAAAAATACAAAAAAAAGAAAAAAAAAATAAAAAAGTGGGGAATCTGAACGACCAAAAATCGAAATGTTTAGTATGCGCAGCACACGCCACTTCGATGGGATATTGGAAAGTGTAGCTCAACCTCAACCTCAACCTCAACACAACCTCAAACCTTATGTTTAGGTTAAAGGTAAAAACACTCCAAAAAAAAAAAAAAAAAAAAAAAAAAAAATAGAGACAGAGATAAAGAAATCGGGGGAGTGCTGAGCGTGTTGCTCGTAAAATATTTTACAACATTTTCTCTCCGGATGGGATTCCTTTTCAATTTATTATACATAGTTGCGGGCCCATCAATTCCACTTTATGAATTTATATTCAGCTCGATAAAGAGAAAACAGAGCTCAAAAGTTTAAATAAATTAAATTACCAGCAAGTAAGAGAATTGAAAAAATTGTTTGAACTTGGGGATGCGTTTTCGTGTCCTTGTTCGCTAACCAATCGTCCTGTACTTTTCGTAATTGAATTCCTATGAAATGATATGGATACGTGCAATCAACTTTTCCTTCTCACTTTCAATTCTCTTTATTAGGTTATAGATTTTCTTCAATATTTTCGATTTTTCCAAGATGCAGTGTTCTCTTTAATATTAATATCCCTGCCTGGGATTTAACCCTTTTTGGGGTTTGCCTTTCATATCAGCTCACAAATCACATTTACATTTTATTATCACGTATTTGTTATTATTATTATTTTATGTTTATGCTTATGCATACATACATATATCATAGTTTATGGCTTATGGTCAATTGCCAAGTGGACAATGGTTCCCATATGGTTCCACTTTCATATTTATAATTTTTTTATTCATAACTTGATAAATATATTTTACATTCACTAATATCAATTTAAAAGGATAAGCAGCTGAAATAAATAAAAATATTCAACGTGACACATAAATTCATATTCACATTTATGTATATAAGTAAAAGAGAAATGTTGACAGCCCAAAACTAAATTATAGAGAGAACCTACAGTTAATTCACAAGCTCAAGAGAATGTATTCTGTCAACTAATACAAAATAAGAGAAAATTCACTTACCTTACGACTTAACTAGTGCATCTATGACAGGATCGTGGTGAAGATAATAACACATCGACACTACGCGCACACACTCAAAAAAAAGAGAATAGAATAATAACTCAACTCGAATTTGCTTTGCCTTCTTCGGCTCTCCCTTTTTTTTTTGCATATGCACTCTCTCCACCAATATGGCGGCCGCGCCAAAAACTGATGCGCAATTAAATTTGAATATTGATATTTTTCACAAATAATTTCACTTAAAAAAAATGCATGCTTTTGGAAAGCCATTTTTTTTAATTCATTTATAATTATTTCATTTTTAACAATGATTGCACACACTTTGCTCTGATATTGAATGATTTAAACAATATGTCAGCAGGGGGTGCTCCGCTGACATTTTATTTGAATTGCAAAAAATACGATATTACTTTTATATAAACCGCACTTTACGCGTGCCCAATATAATAATATATTCTTTGCCACTCACTATTAGCGCTTAAATCAAAACTTTTAACACTTATTATTTTTGGGCTTTACCGATATTAATTGACATAACGCGTCGCGCGTTGTTAAATCTCAACTAAATTCGACAATTCACCACTCCTCCCAACAACTGACTTCCAACCGGGAAAGGAGTTCGGCACTTGCTGTAAATTTGCACAAGCTGCACTCTCTAGCAGCACGTAATATAGAAACGATCGTCGACCGGACAATACCCATTAAACGTAAATGAAGGAGCACTAAGCAAACGAGCTTTAAAGGGTATCTCTGAGCGTCACCACAAGATTCTCGCACACTCGTAACAAAAGGAGATCAATAACTCAACTCAACACGGATTTGCATTGCCTTCTATAGCTGTCTCTCTTCTGTTTGCTTATGCGCTCTGTCCATCAATATGGCGGCACAGCCAAAAAACGATGCCCACTTTAAAGTTTCCGTACTCACTCGTGACCAAAAACAATATTTCTTACTAATAATCCACAGAATATATATTTTTAAACTTATTTATTGTTTTTCGGCTAATCCAGCAAGCGAAGAATAAGCGAGTGGCTGTAGTTCAAATTCAACTAAATGCAAAATTTCACCAATTCCCCGCCAATAACTTCATGATGGAAAGGAAATTCCAGTAGATAGATCGACCGAAAAATACCCAGTACAAGCAGATCACACGAAGAACGATTGTGTGTGGCTACGTGGTATCACAGGGTCGCACTCAAAAGGTACGTCTCTCACTGGACTCTACTACTGTCAGTAAAGACACATTGATACACACACACACACACACACATATGCAAGCAGGGAGAAGACTCTCGCACGCAATTGTAACAAGAAACGATCGCAGCCGAAGAATACCCTTTAAGCGCAGCTTGCACGCACCGCGAACAATCAATGTGGGTGATGACAAACACAGTATACATACGTCGCAGCTCAAATCAGTAGCATATAAAGGAGAGCATAATTGAGAGTGTCAAAAAAGTAGCGCTCTCTGTTACTATATTGGCACTATCAATGGCGCTCAGAGAGTGTGAAAGTAAGAACGAAGGCTCACTGCAAAGTCGTGGTGTATTTGCCGACACTATGATCCAGAGAGAGACGCACCTGTTGAGTACGACTATGCAATACCGCGTAGTCTTTCATTCCAGAAGAACAGCAGTTCTTAGTGTGAACTGCATATATGAAGTATTATTCAAGCGGCGATCACTTCTCATTTGCGCTATACTGGAATTTCTTTACCGTATGAAAGTTGCTGGCGGCGGAATAGTGAAAATTCGCAATTAGTTGACATTTAACTACGGCGATTGCTTATTGCCAGAGAGCTAATAGAAAAGCATAGTGTATGCCAAAAAAATATATATAATGGCATTCGAAATTTGTTTAAAGTTAAAGACTGTGCAAAATATCAGTTTTAAAATAGCAGCCCTGAAAATATTTACTTGCGCGTTAGTTTTGGCGCGGCCGCCATATTGGCGTTGAGAGCGCAAGCAAAGTGAGAGAGAGTTTGTTCCGTGTATGCGAATCTTTAGGAGAGGATCTAAGATACCACGTAACGCGCGATTGCTCCATTGCTCCTTCATTTACGCTTAATAGGTATTCAACTGTCGGTGATCTTTTCAATGTTAAGTGCTGCTAGAGGATGCATCGTGTGCAAATTCACACTTCGTTTTCGGTTAAAAGGAATGGTCAATTGTCAAATTTAGTTGAAATTTGACGACGCGCGACGCATCATGTCAATTAATATCGGCATAGCCCAAAAATAATAAAAGTGTTAAAAGATTTGATTTAAGCACTAATAGTGAGTGGCAAAGAATATATTATTATATTGGGCACGCGTAAAGTGCGGTTTATATAAAAGAAATCTCCTATTTTTTGCAATTCAAATGTAATGTCAGCGGAGCACCCCCTGCCGACATATTGTTCAAGTGTCTGTCGATATCAGAGCAAAGTGCTTGCTGTCATTGTTAAATATCAATAATTATAAAAAAAAATGGTTTTCCAAAGTCAGACTTTATTTTGAAGTGAAATTATTTGTGAAAAATATCAATATTCAAATTGCAGTGCTAAAAAAATTAATTGCGCATTAGTTTTTGCGCGGCAGCCATATTGGTGGAGAGGAGAAAAAGAGAGAGAGCCGAAGAAGGCAAAGCAAATCCGTGTTGAGTTGAGTTATCGATCTCCTTTTGTTACGAGTGTGCGAGAATCTTGTGGTGACGCTCAGAGATACCCTTTAAAGCTCGTTTGCTTAGTGCTCCTTCATTTACGTTTAATGGGTATTGTCCGGTCGGCGATCGTTTCTATATTACGTGCTGCTAGAGAGTGCAGCTTGTTCAAATTTACAGCAAGTGCCGAACTCCTTTCCCGGTTGGAAGTCAGTTGTTGGGAGGAGTGGTGAATTGTCGAATTTAGTTGAGATTTAACAACGCGCGACGCGTTATGTCAATTAATATCGGAATAGCCCAAAAATAATAAGTGTTAAAAGTGTTAAGTGTTAAAAAAGCACGCGTAAAGTGCGGTTTATATAAAAGTAATCTCCTATTTTTTGCAATTCAAATGTAATGTCAGCGGAGCACCCCCTGCTGACATATTGTTCAAGTCATTCAATATCAGAGCAAAGTGTGTGCAATCATTGTTAAAAATGAAATAATTATAAATGAATTAAAATAAATGGCTTTCCAAAGTCAGACTTTTTTTTTAAGTGAAATTATTTGTGAAAAATAACAATATTCAAATTTAATTGCGCATCAGTTTTTGGCGCGGCCGCCATATTGGTGGAGAGAGTGTATATGCAAAAAAAAAAAAAAGGAGAGCCGAAGAAGGCAAAGCAAATTCGAGTTGAGTTATTATTCTCTTTTTTTTTGAGTGTGTGCGCGTAGTGTCGGTGTGTCATTATCTTCACCACGATCCTGTTATAGATGCACTAGTTGTGGACGTACGTAAGGTAAGTGAATTTTCTCTTATTTTTTATTAGTTGACAGAAAGGATTCTCTTAATGTTTTTGTATGCAACATAGGCTCTCTTTACAATTGAATCATCATTGCTCGTTGCACTTGTTAAGAGAGTTTCAAATGAGATTTTGGCTTCAATTAATTCTCGGCTTATATTGAATGTTTCAAACGCCAAGTAGATGTAAGTAATACCCAGAATTTATTGTGTTGCCCGCCCCTTTCTGAGGTTAAGTTCTCCGCTTCCCGTTAGCTTATTGCTTAAATAAATATACAAAAATTTGCATTGCCCAGAGAGAGCGAAGTCGTTTGTTTCCTTCTGCCCATAATGACGAGAAAATGTCGACAAAATTACGCTGAATGTTGTGTGCTTTCAACTATAGAGTTGGTTTACTGTGAGGGAATTGGGAGTTGGGGTTGTCCTTTGTAAACGTTCTATAATTTGCTTATTATGCGCTTCATGCTGTTCGCTTTTATGTTTTGCCACTTTTTGCGCGGCACCCACAGCATCAAAATTACACCGCACACCCTCTACATTCACGCATCCACATCCACATCCACCATCACAATTCGCAGGCCACTTCCCTTACCGCGTCAAGCGGAAGTAAGGCCCCCGTGGTCCATCCCCCAACCTTGCCTCATATCTCCTGTTCAATGGTTCATATTTTGTCATAATTTATGTCGCTATCGGGTGTTGTTCTTGTTTCCTTTTCCTTTTCCATTTCCATTTTTTTTTCTTTTTCTTTTCTTGGTCTTAACTTTGCCATTGGCTTCATCTGTGCTGCTGGTGCTGTTGGTGGCATCATCACTGCCATCGGTGGCACCGCAGCCAGGACACCTTCTTTTTGGCAGTGGTTGATTTGCTTGCAAATTTATTAAAAATCCTCTTCTGGTTGCTTCATTTTATTACGACATATCCGTCAGAAGACACACTGCTCGGCCAGGGGGTACTGCCACTGCCACTGCCACTGGCAACGTGTACCGAGGGGGAATACAGCAGTTGCAGCCAAACGATTTGTTTCTCAAATTATTTAAATAAAACCTAAATGAGTATAAATCAAATACTTATTTCTTTAATTATTTATAATATTTACGTTTAACTTGTTTTTCTTTAACAGTTTTTTTGTATATTATTGCCTCTAAAAAATATAAATATTTAATGTCAAAAATTGGAATGAATTTATATGAAAATATACTAAAAAACATATAACAAATATATTTTTTTTATAATTTTTATAAAGTAATCAATTTTAAGTTTATTTTGTATTTATTTCAAAAAACTATTTGTTGGTATTTTATAATATATGTAAAAGAAAGTATATTAAAAAACTGTCTGAAAATTTTGTTATTCTTATGACAAGCATGAACTTTGCTTCCCACCCGCTTTACATCACCTTCGATTCCATGGGGTTTTTTTCTCTTTCACTTGACTTGACTGTCTGGCGTCTGACACGTTATGACTGTTGCTATTGCTGTTACCATTTACCGTTTTGGCGCGTTTTTATGCACCGTTACTGTTACCGCTACCCAACCACGTCTCCACCATCCACTTGCAGATACTGCCTTTGGCCACGGTATCGTTAACATTTCCGATACGTGCGCGCCCTTTGCGTGGTCACATTTCTCGCATGCTACGCATATTGTCTCATGGGATATGGCCTCATTGCTCTCTCTCTCTCTCTCTCTCTCTCTCTCTCTCTCTCTCTCTCTCTCTCTCTCTCTCTCTCTCTCTCTCTCTGTGTGTCTGTTATTGTATTCCTTTGATATTATAATGTGCATAATAGGATTTTTACGACACCTTGAAATGGTCTGGCGGTGGCACTGTCTGGTGGCGTTGTCTCCCCCTCGTTGTCGTTGTTGTTGCTGCCTCCCATCGTTTGTCACCAAAAAGTTGCAAATTTTATTGGCCGGATGTGTGCGTGGCATGTGGCATGTGGCATCATTGGCGATGCGGATTGTTTGGATTTGCATGAGATCATGAATTTCACACGATGGTAATGGTCCCATTAGCATTGACTACACGCATTTATTGCTCCTCATCTTCCCCCTGCATTCACCCTTATTCACACACACTCTCTCTCTCTATCTCTCTCTCTCTCTCTCTGTCTCTCTCTAGTGCTTAAAGTGCATGTGCTAAATTTTTAATATGCAAATTTTGCTTTTTGGCGCCTTCACCTATAGCATTTCATTTACACTTGTGTTACATATTTTATTGTCTCACACTCCCCTCCCTCCCCTCTGCTGCACACAAATTGCCAGTTGCATATTAAGCCAAATATTACACACATTATAGAAGGGAATGATGTTTTGGGGGGGGGTGGTTTCAAATGTCGTTTTATTTCCGGTTGAGGATGAGGGCGACATATGAGAAGGCTCCCTTAGGAAATTTTCGCCATTATTTGTGAAGGGTGGGGAGGGGGGAGGGAGGGACACTTTAATAAACAATAAGATTTAATTTTCGCTTATTTGTTATGCATTCCCATAAACATACCAACAACAATAAACAATAAACATATGAGTATTAACATTTAACTTCCGCCCTAAGGATTCAACTATCTTCCTTAAGTTGGTTGTGTTTTTTTCTTTATTTGCTTTTTCTTTTATGACTCTTTATGATTGCCACAGATTTGTTGCAGCTTAAGTGCCTTGTAGAGAATACACACACTACATATGTATGTATGTGTAACATGTGGAATGGGGATTGAGGCAGAAATTATCAAAGTTTAAGTTGGTATAATTATCATGTAGTATTGTGAAGGACATAACAATATTTTGGAAAATACTGAAAGTTAAATAAAGTTAATATTCTCAGTCAAAGCAGTATGGCGATTTTAGATCATTTCTGTACTAGATCTATTACTATTCTAAATTTTAATAAAATAATTTGCAACTATATAGAGAATGTATTTATATTGAATATCAAATTTATTCAAATTACAAGTGAAATTGTTTTTATATTATCTAATATATTGTTTTTTTTTTAAATATGCTCAACATCTCCATAGCTCTCTTTAATTTTACAAATTATTTAGTTTAACAAAAAATTTTGCTATGATAATAAAAATAGAAATTCAAAAACTTTGTTCGTTTTGAAATATATGGTGCGTAAATCTTATAATTGCAGCTTTTTCCTTGACTTTTGTCAAATTATGCGCTTTAATTGTAATTAATTTCAGGGTATTTGAGGTTGAAATCAACACATTTTTGCTCACAATTCGGAACTGGGATTGGGAATATTGTTGTGTAAATAACGTTTGTTACTTATTTAAATGCGGTTAACAACAATTACAACAACAACAATTACAACAACAACAGTTCAAGAGGGTAAAATCAGTCCTCTGTAAATAATATCACGTCAACAGCACAACACAAATTCTCTCTCTCTCTTGGGTGATAAATGGTCTTAACGGGATTTTATTTATTTTTCCCCGTTTTGATACTCTGCTTTCATTTCTTCACTTCTCTGCTCTTCACTTCTCTTCTCTTCACTTCTCTTACTTAATTTTAGAATAAAAGTGTACATAATTTGACATTGACAATTTGAAGGACGATAGACAATAGACAACAAAAAAGGTATAGCTTCGCATGGGGAGTGGAGAATGGGGAGTGGGGTTAGTATGGATAGGGTTGTCACCCCTCTTCCACTATACCACTCTCTTGGTAGACTAAATGAAGAACAGAGTAACGGTAATTGGGAATAGCGGGAATAGCAAATGCTTGCATTTTAGTAATGGCGAATGGGAAGGCATGTCAGGGGTGGAAGGGGCGGTGGGGAGGGTGGGTTTAAACGAGTATCCCAAAATTGATTAATTGGTTTGTGAGCGTCTAATTAAATAAAGCGGTTCGGCACTTGTTGTTGCTTCGGGGGTTGGGTGGGTTGGGGAATGTCCTCACTCATTATTTTTTTTTTCTTTGCATTTTTTTTGACTCTCACTAGATTATTTCCTTTCTCGCACTGTGACGAGAGTTCGCAGAGGTTTCGATGTTGGACCCACGTCACCATGTCGAGCGTCGAGAGTAGGTCGAGTGTAGGTTTCGTGGTATAGGTGTGGGTATGTCCTGTCAGTCCGCCTGCCTCCTTCATTTTTAAAAGACCGCAGTTTACTTGTGTTTTGTTGTTGGTTGCTGGTTTGTTTTTTATTAATGTGACGGCTATTTGTTTCTAGTAAGCAATTACAAAGCAATTTTATAGCAATTACCTTCTTGCTAAACAGCTTGGAACACCCACCCATCCCCCCACCATTCACCGCCCCTCATCGCCTAAAAAAAGGCCGCCCATCCCTCACTTCGATGTCGGTGTCGGTTGCTTGCAACACTCGCAATCAGTACACAGTATCTGGATCACGATTTTTGGAACTTGGATTCTTGGCTTGACTTGGCGTGGAAAATATTGCCACGTTGAAATATGCAAGTCACCCTGCTTCTGCTCAATGTAATTTTATGCTGACTTTGGGACAGATGTGACCATGTCCATGCCCATGCCCATGGTCCTGGCCATGGCATGTGCTGTGAAATATTTCCTTTTTCAATCTTCTGCCCAAACCCCCAACACGCTATTTCTGCATTTTCATGTTCGTTTCCTTTTTGGAATAATTTTCGTAATATTACAGATTAGTCACCTAACTGTCAGCCATAATTAGCCCTCGTCCTTGACCACAAAATTGCTTCATTTTCCACACCTTTTCTTGTTGTTGTTGTTGTGTGGTTTTTCCTTCTTTTTTTTCTCTTTGTCTTGGAAAGTTTTTAATGCTTTTGAGGGAGATGCTAAAAGCTAGATAAATGCTGGCATATCTGGGGAGTTTATTTAAAGAATCTGAAGAGGGTTTTTCTGAGCTCTTAATTGCCAATTGTTTTATTAAGGAATAAAGGCGTTGTTCTATCAAAATAATCATATTGTATTGTGTATATATATGAATATATATATTGACTTGTTTTGTAAGTAGGAAAAACATGCTCATTTTCATAACAAAATAGTATTTATATAAGCTGAAAATTAGTTACAGATTCATTGAATTCAAGTTGATTATGAAGTACACAAAGTAAAATTTTACAAATAGTTTTGATTTTCACTTAATCCACATTAGATTTATATTTTTTCTTTTAACTCTTATTTTGTAATATTTGTTATTCTGATACTGCTTATATAGACTAAAACTCAAATAATAATAAATTGTTCTTTAAATAGTTTTTCGTATTTTTTTATTTTTTTGAATTTTATCATTGGTTTTTTATAAGCTATAACGAAAATTTTTAAATGCTCCAAATATCTACGAAAATATTATAAATATATTTTGGTTTTTATTAAATCCTTTTCTTAATTACAGATGTTTTATAAAAATAATACTGCAATGTTAAATTATAATTTATCTAAATTAAAAATATTTAAACAAATATTGATTTTGTTCATATTTTGAACAATTTCTCCTCTATTTCGTTATAATTATATATATAATTATATATATAAATTTAATTTTAATTTCTTATTTTTGTAACTCTAGTTTTATAGAATTTTTCCCATATTTTCATATTAAAATGGAAGTACACAAAACTGCTGTTTATCTGAACTACAAATTTTCTTCTTTTTCTTTATTTTTTTTTTTGGATTTTTTGTATAAAATTTTGTTTTCCATTTTTTCATATTAAAATTAGAGTATGCAAACAATGTCTTTGATGTAGTAGTTATGTCGCATCTGGTTTACGATTGAAGAGCGCGTTTTCAGATTTTTTTTCCTCATCTATTTAGATATTGGGGCTGACAGCGAAAAACCCGCGAAAGTTTTTCTTTGCTTGTTAAAAGGGCCATAGGCCATATAAGCAAAGTAATGCAAACAAGGGAGCAAGGAAGCGGATGAGGGGGTGAGGGGGAGCGGGGGAAATGAGGCAAATAGGGCTAGCGAAAGTTTTTCCAAAAAATTTACCGATAATGCGTAAAATTCCATTAAATCGGGTGTAATTAAATGACATTTACTTTGGCCACATTAAAAAGAACATAAATCAGCGACTGCTGCTGCCCGAGAAATGGAAGCATATTTTTGTTGGCTCGCGGCCCACGGTCTTGACCCTGGAGCCCAAAAAGAGCGGCAACATTTTGTGGATGGGAGGAGTGTAGATGGGGGATGGGGGCGAGATGCCACCAAAAGTTTCGCCCTCGTTTTGCGTACTTGCCGCGCTGTACGCCCAAAAAACAAATATGGGGTGAATTTTTGTTGCTCCGCGGCAGGAACTTAAATGGATACGGATGACGGCGATGGAATCTGTAAAGAAACCTAATTTATTGAAAAATTGTTGCTGACGGGGTGTGGTGGGAGTCGAGCTTCCTTGACTTGTTTTGTTGCCGACTGCTCTGCCACTTCCTCATCCACTTCCTTGCGTTTCCTTTTCCTCTTCCGCGCTCTTCTTCTTATTGCTGTTGCTGTTGTTGTTGCTGTTGTTGTTGCTGTTGCTGTTGCTGTAGGCATGCTGTGACCTTTTCTTTGTTTGTGTTCACAGTGTTATAAAGACAACATTCTACTACTTAATGTCTGTCGCACCATTCCCCCGCTGGCAGTTAACCCCCCAGCCACCCCCTCTAAAAGTGAAAAAAAGGCAGAGAGCCACAAAGGAAAAAACAACAACAACAAAAAAAAAACAACATTCTACGTTCAAAGCACAAGTTTACACCCCCCACCCCATCTCCTCTACTGCTGTCAGCCATTTCTCAGGGCATCATAAAGTCCAGTCTGTAGAAATTGGGGACCCGTGTCCTAAAAGCCACAAAAATCTTGCATTAACGAAATATTTGAAAACATAAAAATAAAATATATATATAACGTAAACTGTAGGTAACGTAGAAAGAGACAAAAAAAAAAGTAATACTTTTAAGCTTTACTCTAAATCACTTAAGCAAATATACATAGCATACAAATAGATTTCAGCAGATTAAATAGTAAAATAAGGCAAATAAATTCTGGTAAAAATACACAATTATTCAAAAATTCCTATTAATACTGATATTATTAATTTATTCTTTCCTTTAACATAATTATTATTTGTGTTTGTTTTTTTTCTTTTAATAAAATTTGTCTTTAATTACCTAATACACATTTTCCATAAATGAAGGTCTTAATTTCAACAATCTTTGAATGCAGTTTTGTTGTAGGAATCAAAACTAGGAATTTCCAGTATCACATTTGAAAATCGGTTGAAAAATGGAAAAGTTATGGAAGTTCAAAGATTTGGTACCTCTGGAAGACCCATAATTCCAAGGATCTGGGCTTCAGAGGGGGTCCAAAAATGAAGGTCTTAATTTCAATAATCTTTAAATGCAGTTTTGTTGTAGGAATCAAAACTAGGAATTTCCGGTATCAAACTTGAAAATCGGTTGAAAAATGGAAAAGTTATGGAAGTTCAAAAATTTGGTACCTCTGCAAGACCCATAATTCCAAGGATCTGGGCTTAAGAGGGGGTCCAAAAATAAAGGTCAGAATTTCAACAATCTTTGAATGCAGTTTTGTTGTAGGAATCAAAACTTGGATTTTCCGGTATCACATTTGAAAATCGGTTGAAAAATGGCAAAGTTATGGAAGTTCAAAGATTTGGTACCTCTGCAAGACCCATAATTCCAAGGATCTGGGCTTAAGAGGGGGTCCAAAATGAAGGTCTTAATTTCAACAATCTTTAAATGCAGTTTTGTTGTAGGAATCAAAACTAGGAATGGTATCACATTTGAAAATCGGTTGAAAAATGGCAAAGTTATGGAAGTTCAAAGATTTGGTACCTCTGGAAGACCCATAATTCCAAGGATCTGGGCTTAAGAGGGGGTCCAAAAATGAAGGTCTTAATTTCAACAATCTTTAAATGCAGTTTTGTTGTAGGAATCAAAACTAGGAATTTCCGGTATCACATTTGAAAATCGGTTGAAAAATGGAAAAGTTATGGAAGTTCAAAGATTTGGTACCTCTGGAAGACCCATAATTCCAAGGATCTGGGCTTCAGAGGGGGTCCAAAAATGAAGGTCTTAATTTCAATAATCTTTAAATGCAGTTTTGTTGTAGGAATCAAAACTAGAATTTCCGGTATCACATTTGAAAATCGGTTGAAAAATGGAAAAGTTATGGAAGTTCAAAATTTGGTACCTCTGCAAGACCCATAATTCCAAGGATCTGGGCTTAAGAGGGGGTCCAAAAATAAAGGTTTGAGTTTCAACAATCTTTGAATGCAGTTTTGTTGTAGGAATCAAAACTTGGATTTTCCGGTATCACATTTGAAAATCGGTTGAAAAATGGCAAAGTTATGGAAGTTCAAAGATTTGGTACCTCTGCAAGCCCCATAATTCCAAGGATCTGGGCTTAAGAGGGGGTCCAAAAATGAGGTCTTAATTTCAACAATCTTTAAATGCAGTTTTGTTGTAGGAATCAAAACTAGGGAATTTCCGGTATCACATTTGAAAATCGGTTGAAAAATGGCAAAGTTATGGAAGTTCAAAGATTTGGTACCTCTGGAAGACCCATAATTCCAAGGATCTGGGCTTAAGAGGGGGTCCAAAATGAAGGTCTTAATTTCAATAATCTTTAAATGCAGTTTTGTTGTAGGAATCAAAACTAGGAATTTCCGGTATCACATTTGAAAATCGGTTGAAAAATGGAAAAGTTATGGAAGTTCAAAAATTTGGTACCTCTGGAAGACCCATAATTCCAAGGATCTTGGGCTTCCAGAGGGGGTCCAAAATGAAGGTCTTAATTTCAACAATCTTTAAATGCAGTTTTGTTGTAGGAATCAAAACTAGGATGGTATCACATTTGAAAATCGGTTGAAAAATGGCAAAGTTATGGAAGTTCAAAGATTTGGTACCTCTGCAAGACCCATAATTCCAAGGATCTGGGCTTAAGGGGGTCCAAAATGAAGGTCTTAATTTCAACAATCTTTAAATGCAGTTTTGTTGTAGGAATCAAAACTAGGAATTTCCGGTATCACATTTGAAAATCGGTTGAAAAATGGAAAAGTTATGGAAGTTCAAAGATTTGGTACCTCTGGAAGACCAATAATTTTATGGATCTGGGCTTAAGAGGGCTCCGAAAATGAAGGTTTGAATTTCAACAATCTTTAAATGCAGTTTTGTTGTAGGAATCAAAACTTGGATTTTCCGGTATCACATTTGAAAATCGGTTGAACAATGGAAAGTTTATGGAAGTTCAAAGATTTGGTACCTCTGCAATACCCATAATTCCAAGGATCTGGGCTTAAGAGGGTCCAAAATTGAAGGTCTTAATTTCAACAATCTTTGAATGCCAGTTTTGTTGTAGGAATCAAAACTAGGAATTTCGGTATCACATTTGAAAATCGGTTGAAAAATGGAAAAGTTATGGAAGTTCAAAGATTTGGTACCTCTGCAAGACCCATAATTCCAAGGATCTGGGCTTAGAGGGTCCAAAATGAAGGTCTGAATTTCAACAATCTTTAGTACAGTTTGTTGTAGGAATCAAAACTTGGATTTTCCGGTATAACATTTGAAAATCAGTTGAAAAATGGAAAAGTTATGAAAGTTCCAAGATTTGGTACCTCTGCAAGACCCATAATTCCAATGATATGGGCTTAAGAGGGCCCAAAATGAAAGGTCTGAATTTCAACAATCTTTGAATGCAGTTTTGTTGTAGGAATCAAAATTAATTTCCAGTATCAAACCGCGAAAATCAGTTGAAAAATGGAAAAGTTATGGAAGTTTCAAAGATTTTGGTACCTCTGCAAGTCCCATAATTCCAAGGATCTGTGCTTAAGAGGGGGTCCAAAAATGAAGGTCTGAATTTCAAAATCTTTAAATGCAGTTTTGTTGTAGGAATCAAAACTTTGGATTTTCCGGTATCCAAACGTGAAAAATCGGTTGAAAAATGGCAAAGTTATGGAAGTTCAAAGATTTGGTACCTCTCTGCAAAAACCCATAATTCCAAGGATCTGGGCTTAAGGGGGTCCAAAAATGAAGGTTTGAGTTTCAACAATCTTTGAATGCAGTTTTTTGTAGGAATCAAAACTTGGAGATTTCCCGGTATCACATTTGAAAATCGGTTAAAGAATGGAAAAGTTATGGAAGTTCAAAGATTTGGTACCTCTGCAAGACCCATAATTCAAGGATCTTGGGCTTAGGGGGTCCGAAGAATGAAGGTCTGAATTTCAACAAATCTTTAAATGCAGTTTTGTTGTAGGAATCAAAACTTAGATTTCCAGTATCACATTTGAAAATCAGTTGAAAAAATATGGGAATTATGGAAGTTCAAAGATTTGGTACCCCCTGCAAGACCCATAATTCCAAGGATCTGAGGCTTAATGGGGTCCAAATAAGAAGGTCTGTATTTCAACAATCTTTGAATGCAGTTTTGTTGTAGGAATCAAAACTTGGATTTTCCGGTATCACATTTGAAAATCGGTTGAAAAATGGCAAAGTTATGGAAGTTCAAAGATTTGGTACCCCTGCAGACCCAGCATTCCAAGGATCTGGGCTTAGAGAGGTCACAATTGAAGGTCTTAATTTCAACAATCTTTGAATGCAGTGTTGTAGGAATCAAAACTAGGAATTTCCGGTGTTATCAAACTTGAAAATCGGTTGAAAAATGGAAAAGTTATGGAAGTTCAAAAATTTGGTACCTCTGCAAGACCCA